>WAAG01017185.1:3110-22324 GCA_013390105.1 Tichodroma muraria
TAACTTAGCTACTTCTCTGCACTTCATAGATAATAATTTTTACAAAAGGAATTCATCTTTTTCTTACTAGTAGTAATGTTTCTGTCATTTTCAATCTCGATTTAAAAACAAAACAGAAAGATGAATGTAAACTAAATCTCGGAGGGAAACAGGGTGGTGCACTTCTTTGCCTTGTGACTGCAGGCAGCTGGGCCAAGGGCTCCTAATGAAATTTCACTGCATTGTTAATCTCCAGCAGTGTGGGCTGTAAAGCAAAGAGCACAGAAAATCACACAAAGTAGTACAGCCCCAACATACTTTTGATAGGTGCTGGGCAAGTGGGGACTTGGCAGAGGCTAAATAGAGAGAAATTAAATGAAATAAAATGAGCACTGGGTATGGGAGCTATCATAGCATTTCTGAGGCAGGGAACACGGCGAGTTGCAAGAAGCTTCACCAGCAACAGAGAGAGGGTGGGTAATAGGATTGAAAGATTAGGAACTGTGTCAGCCTGGACCAGGGAGTCAGTGGCACAGGCAGCAGGTCAGCTTCGTGTGCACAGATTGAATTGGGACCTTTACAATTCCTGTTGAATCATTCGAGGATGACACATTTTGAGAAAATTCATTACCACGGCCATTTCTTCTTATTTATTTCTCTTTCTAAAAAATATTGACAGTAGAAATCATGATCATAACATATGGGCTATGTTACACATCTGAAAAATAATTGCATGGCACTTAAATGTCCTCCCTCAATACATTTCTGAAGGCCTCCATCTTGGTTTTTGGATTCAGGGAGAGGCAACACACACCAAAATTCTGATTAGCAGTTGTTGGCCAATGTCCACTCTAATTTTTCCACTACCACTTAAGCTATCCCTTTTGTGAATAAATAAAGGAGACATTGAATTGTACGACTCTTCATCCGGGAAATATATGCCTAAAAATGGTCTTAGACACTGAAAAAAACCACCATTTATTTCTCTGGTATTGCTGCACCAATTACTTCAACATATTTTCAGTGCTTTTAGATGTTTTTTATTTACAGTAACCTTAACAGCAACATGATACAAATACTTGTTTAATTCCTAATATTTAGATTTTGCTGGTCTTTGTGAATATGTGTTGCTCACAAAAATCAACCTATACCAAGCAGTTTGAATTCACTTGTCTCCCAAGAATTCAATCTAAGCAGCTGGTTGAGTGTGACTTACTTGGAGTGTTTGTTCCCACACTTCGACATTTGATTTTTAATATTTTAGTTTAAAGTTGTGTCTGATAGACTTAGGAGAAGAGAACAAAACACGATATTGCTTGTTAGCTGAAATAACCTGTATTTTCCTTCTTGCTCTATAAGAAGGCACCTTGACATCTTGCAGCTTTGTTTTTCCCCTTGGCATCTCCCACTCAGAGAGCAAGAAAGCAGTGTGGAAATAGTCTGGGGATTCCTGCTGACTTCATTGCTCCTGCCATCAAGATTTAGAGTTGAATCCAGACTCTTTAAGGAGAATTAAAATAACCAGGCAGTGGCTGATACCATGTCTAGATCTAAAAAGCCAAAAAACAGAAGGAAAAAAAAAAAATCTCATTCATCTTGCGTTGGTGGAATGGAAATCAGATTAGCCATGACAGGCACAGTGAAAGATTTGTCTTGCAAGGCACAGAGATCATTAAAAGCAGAGGAACACCAGGGAAGACCATGGCTTGGGAACTGAGTTATTAGAGCTGCAACAGCACACCAAAAGCAGGACAAATATGAAAGACAACAGCCCTAGAGACCTAAAATACTCAGCAGTGTTGCCTTTGTAATGCAAGTACTCTCCTACTCGGTCTGCCTCTGAAGGGCCCTCCTGTCAGGCAGAACAGAGAAGAAATCCAGAGGTACATGAATCCTTGGCTGCTCTGCTGCAGTGATCACTGAAGAGTTCAGCCAAACCACACAGGCTTTCAGGGGTTTGTGCCAAGAGCCATCCATGGTCACTGAACCCAGGAACTCACACTTATATGTGCCTGGAACTTCTCCACCGAAGGAAAAGTTTCCTTCCACTTTGAAGACATTTAGGAAAGCTTATATTTAGGCTAGACATGTTTTTCAAAAAAGAGTTCATGGCTAGCTTGTTTAAATAGTAAAGCCTTCTTTTTGAGAGTGAGAAACCTTCAGTTCTGATTTCTCTGTGTGCATGATGGGTAGAGGGTTTTATTATCCTAAGTGCTCCTCTAAGACAGGTGTACTTGGTTTATGGAACGAAACTAAATTGTCATATCTTTTTCCAATACCAGCTACATTACTTCTGCAAAACTTAAACTGTATCTCTGTGCCTAGGATGGATGCAAATAACACAGAAGTGATAAAAAGAAAGGAAGAAAAATTATTTTTCCTATACCTTACTCTTTATTTTACCAGAAAACACAATCAGTGCTACCATGTACAAGTATAATATTCCCTGGGTAAATCAGCACTCTACTGCATCTATCTATTTATTGCACAGTAAATGAATATGGGTTGGGTAAGTGCCACATGAGAGCTGCTCAGGAGCGGTGCAACATTGCCACCATGTGCTCTGCATTGAGAACTAGTTTTATGGAGTCAATAGTTACCCTCCTTTCTGAGGGTATTATTTTAGAGAAGAGGAAAAAAAATTAAGGGTAAGTAAGTAATTTCTTCCCATCAAAAATTTTTTGGTTAGTGTGGATTTAGGCAGTGGGAAACTATGTCTGGAGCATTGCCCATCAGCCACCAGTCTCTTTACAGGGTCAGCCAGCAGGCAGCACACTGGGGAGTCTCCTATTGGTCTGTTGTTCTCATGGGGCACACGAATTGCATTAGGAATTAATGATCCCAGGCTTAAGTGGAAAATTCAAGAACTGAAATAGATCAGGAGGGAGTGGTTTTTCTAAATATACCGTAGTTCTTTAACGTTTTTGCTGAAACTGCCAAGCAGCATGCTTCCTAGAGTAATCCAATGAAAATCACATTCTAGTTAACACTGGGAATGATTAGCCATACATGATTGCTTTTCAGGATCAGTGACATTTTCAATCACCTTTGACACAACCTTTCTCTTTTTCAGATACTAGGTCTTGAGTAAGCGTGATGCTGATCTCAGCACTAACAGAATTCACAAACAATCTATCTTTGCCTTTCAGCAAGGCTAGAATGCATTTTTTTTCCTCTTGATGAAAAAGGTTAAACATTAAACAGAACCTTAGTGCAATAAAGCTACAGTAGAGTGAAGGCATGCTATGTTTTTGGTATTTTTCACTTGGGATAACTGAAGAAGTACATAAATGCATGGTGTCTGGGATGGTAGGAAAGGGAAATTTAAATAACAAACAAGAAACAAGATTTTTTTGTTTCATAATCTCAGCTGATGGGAAGGTGGAGGGCTACATTGAACTATTCATGCCACAGTTGGAAGAAGCAAGAATGTGATTGTACCAGCAGCATGGATACATTTACTGGCCACACACAGTCGGTAAAGCCTGACCACCACAGTCAAGGTCACTGAAGCTACAGTCCTCAGCTGGTCCAGAAGATGGGCAGCAAACCTGCTGGAACCAGGCAGGGGCAGGTACTGAGCTGGCCCTTTCACCCTATGGACACCCGCAGTGAGCCACAAGTACATTTGAAATGTATCCTCAAGGAAGTGAATCTTTACTGAATTAACCAGCACAAATTGCACCTCTCTACCTAATGTCAGGCATGTCACGCAGCCATTCTGTTTCCTGGCTTTGCTGTTCTGGTCAACACCAAATATTTTTATTGGTACACAAGA
Source organism: Tichodroma muraria (assembly GCA_013390105.1). Taxonomy (NCBI): domain Eukaryota; kingdom Metazoa; phylum Chordata; class Aves; order Passeriformes; family Sittidae; genus Tichodroma; species Tichodroma muraria. The sequence goes on from WAAG01017185.1 coordinate 6,868, forward strand.
CTAGAAAGTGCATCTGGCAGAACTCCTTCCTTACTGTTGTTTTCCAGCCTAATTCAGTCACAATTCAAAATGTTAATTATGAAATTGAAGACCTCTAGTTAAATTAAATCTCTAAATATGCAGAACATACTCAGAACTTACCAGTCCTGTGGTACAGTGCTCACAGTCACGATTTTGCACGTCTGAAACTCATTTCTAGTACAGATTCTTCTTCACACTGCTGCTAGAAAGCTTCCTATCCCATCTCGAGTCTTTCCATAACCATAGTTACTAGCTTCCTTCTATAAAGACATCCCTCATCAGTTGGCCCTTCCCTAAGAACCCAGAAAGATCAGAGAGCATGCAATGAGAGTACTGTTCCTCTTTTGTACAGTCTTTTATTTTTCATTGTTTATGGCCTCGAGACCTTAGAAAAATCTATGACAATATTTTATCTGAGTTTAGACAGTTATGAGTTAATTCATGAGACATTCTCTGGTGATGGAGTCTTTCCTTTATTACTCAGCTCTTGGATATTTGACACTACAGCCCACCAGAAAAGACCTAGCCCACCTCAGCATGAAAAGCAGGATGCAGGCAAATACATTTCCAGCAGACAAGATCCATCAGAGAAAGTGATGTGACCCAATTGTACTAGTTCAGCAAGACAAGAACATACCCAATATCAAACAGACATACCAAGAAGATTCCTAATGTTATTTTCTTGCAACAATATAATGCAACATCATTATAAGAAATGCATGATTTCAAAAAAAAATCAACTGTGTTGTTTCTTGTCATATTTAGAACATTTAAATTAAAATTGTCGTTTAAAAATCCTATTCTCAGCAAACACAACAAATGTAATTGTTTTTAGCTTGAGGCAAAAATTGGTTTCAGAAGCAGCTAGTGCAGGAACTACTCTAGATGCTACTACAAATTTCCTATCAATTGTTCCTAGCTGCACATGAGTTTTAGCACATGACTAATAGTCTCACTCCTCATTTCAGTCCAAGACCCATAGAAAATACATCCAAAGCATGAATATTCCCGAAGTAGGGGCTGACTTAGGGCTGGAGGGTTTGGGTTCAGCCCCCAACCACTTGGGTAACCCCAGTGGGGGGTACAGGCTCTGACTTTCACTGACTCTTCACTGAAGTGGGCTTTTTGTTTACTCCATTCAGCCTCTCTCCTATACAAAAGGTCCTAATAACTTTTATGTCACATGCTCTGCGATGAATGGATAATTGCGTCAACCCACCAAGAGCATGACTCACTAAGTGAGCAATATCCATTTTCAACAGAGCAAAAATATCAGTGTAGACCCACTTAATTGTTCCATGATACAATTTAGCACTGCTATAGCATGTATTAAATTAATTAAAAGACTTTCCTTCCCGTCAAAGGTATAATCAAGGCAATTTGCTTCCAAACATAATCAGAAAACTGTGCAAAGAAAGCTTTGCAATATGAGCAATTTTTTCATGTGGAAAGTTAATTGATTTTCTATAATTTTTCCCCTTTGGGATTCAAATGAAGCTTTACAAAAGTTGCTGCTCTTTTATGTGTAATTGGTCCACTTGAACCAGAGCTTACCTGAAACTAGGCCAGCAAAGTATTTCTTTACTCCCCTTCTTCTGAGAGATTGTATCAACAATCATTAAAATAAAATAAAAATTGCCTAGAGGTCACAGAAGGCTCCAGAGTGCTTCAAACAATTAACATTTATAACAGAGAAACTTTACTGTGAGGTAGCAATCAGTTTCCTCTCCTGTTGAATACATCAGCAAACATCTTCCTGCATCTTAATAATATATGGGTGGTTTGAAGAAACACACATTTTTGTTTCCTCAGTACTTGGCACCAGAGGACAAATTCCATCTGTAAAGGAAAGGTTGGGGAAGGTGAATTGAAAAGCAAAATTGAACACTATTACACCAACAAGTAGTAATCTATCTAGATATTGGTATTCTTCCCTAGACATTCCTTTGGGAAGGGCAGGGTAAGGCAGGATTACATGGAGTCTTTCTTGGAACAGAGAATAAATAAAATTTCCATGCTCCTCTGGGGAGTCTTTTGGAAAGCTACAGCTCCTTGGAAGTGTCACAGAGAATTGGCAGCATTATACAAGAGCCCAGCTGAAAAAGACAGGGAGTGTCCACGTGTTTGCTGTGTTGATTCTGATAGAGCTAGAGTGGGACGGGAGTATCAAAAGGAGTTTGCAATGACCAAAAGACAATTTTGAAGTTGACTGAACTGAGTTTTGCTCTGAATTATTTCAACCAGCAGCACCTCCCTGATTTGAGCAGAACAAGTACTTCACAAAAATACCAACTTACCCCAACATGCATCTATTCAAATTTACAGATGGTCAGTCAAAGGGTTTCAACAGTTTCTTCAGCTCTCAGTATGGAAAAGACTCCCTTCTCTTACTGAAAAATGTAGCAATGCCATAGCTTGCTCTCTGTACTCTGTATTATATTGTTTGCTGTATAGTAGCAACTGAGACCAATAAAGGCAAGGAGAGAAAACGTTAAAAGAAGCATACCTTGCAAATATAGGACAGAGATTCTGGATTCTGGAAACAAAAAAAAACTTCACTTATTCCAAAGTAAGATCAAACGTGATGTCATTTACTTTGGCAAAGAGCTCAAGGCTGAGCCATGCAGACATGAGCCAAAGATCTACATATAGACAGACACAGGTTTTCTCAAAGCCCTGATGGGGTCCTGATCCAACATTCCACTTCTAAATGCTAATCGAAGTTGCCTTTTCAAGAACATTAAAAAAAAAAGCATCTCTCCTATCTTACTGTGCAATTGCAATGCAATGAGACTGTTAAAAAAAAAAAAAAAAAGCAGAATATTTAAATACTATATCATTGCTCATTTTTGCAAATGCTGGCAGTGATGCTTCACAAATGGGCTGCCAGCCTGTGTACAAATCAAGAGTTGGTGGAGATGCTCCGGAACTAAAACGATCAGACCGAACCTGCTTCACTAAACTGAACCATCCTTTCTTCCATTACAGGAATTGGAACTCAAGACAAAACAATCTTAACAAGCAAAATTCTTCAAACCTCAACCATTCATTCTCATGTACCTTAATCTTACAAGGAAAATTATTAATGAAATCCAGCTCCTGGTTAATGCAATACTCTGTCCCTATAGCATATTCTCCAATATTTATTTCCAGATTTCTTTTAGCTGACCTTAGCAAATCAACTCCATCAGCTTCTCTTTGTGCTACTTGCGGGGTCTAGTGAATCTGAATTTCAGCATGATGTTTTTCCTAAATTTAACATTACTGAATTTTATTTCATTCTTAATTTCATCACTTCTGTTCAGAGCACTCAAAGTCATGGGTTTTTTTAGTACCATCTCTGAAGGATGTCAATCTGTTGATTCTGGGGCAGCAAGTCAAAAGCATCAAAAGAATATACATTTCAAAAATTAAATTTTGGGAAGTACAGGATTACAAGCAGTCATTTGGACATTTGTGAGCAGAGCCCAATCCTGTCGGTTAAGAAGCGGTATCAGTTGCAGCACCTTGTAAAACATGACCTGCAATGAACACTCTTACCCTTGAAACAGTAGCCAGCTGAATTTGGTTAGCTTGCTTGCCAGCACCTTCATACACGGGCTTGGGGGTGCAGTGGGAGGGGTGTTACTCAGCTGGCTTTTGACAACCAAGCTTCTCACACAAACATTGCAAAAGAATCAAAAGGAAAGTACCAAGCATCACATTTGGAGCACAAGCAACGTTTGGCTGCTCAGCCAATCTCCCTTGCCACTACCTCTCTTCTCCCTGCTCTCAGCGGAAGGATATCCACTGGACCGCTGGGGGTCTGTACCGTTTACATCACTAATGTTCATGAATGCGGAATAAATCCATGGAGTTCAGGCAATGTGTCACAACTCAAAACAAAGAGCCTAAACGGATCACAACTTTGTAGTGGGAAATGTTGTTCAGCTAATGAAAGCTGTCAGTATTTTTGGCAGCCTGGATTTTGAAATATGTTAGTTAACAGAATCCTTGGTGAGCAGAGGAGACAGAGTGTAAGCAGCTGATTTAAACAAAGGCAATTTGGAATTAAATTTTCATTCAATAAATAGGATGACCATTATTTGTATTTTCCTGTTTGTTTGTTTTGATAGCCTTGCAAATGCTAAGCTCGAGCATGAAATGCTAACTGTGCTTTGATGCTTCCTGGCCTACACACCAGGCCTTCCATCTTTTTTATTTTAAAACTTTATCCAGCAGGAAAGTAGCTTGTCGGATTAATGTAGTGTCAACTTCTGGAAAGCTAGTTGCAAAACTGACACAGGAAAGAAAAAATCAAAAATAAGGAAAAGAGGATGAAAAATGCACTCCAGCATTTCTCTCTCAAACACCAAATGTACAATCTGCAGCAAATCTAAATGGCAGAATCAAGACTTTAGGTAATCAGCAGAATTTGTCCTCTTGCTAAGTTATTCTGAGGAGCATAAGCAACATCATAAATGACACTTGCTTCTTTCTAAGAAATATGCACATCACATTGCACCTTACAAGTTTTTATACATCTGGACATAAAAGCAGATGGATTCAAGAAAACTTAGAGCTTACTTGTGTAAGTACACACCTGCTCTCCAGAAACTGCCACAAGAATCCTCAACAACCACAACAACCACAGAATAAACTTTGTTGTAACATATGATAGAACGAGGCTAAAGCCTTAATTTATGGTGTTAGCACTGCCACCAAATATACTGAAGAATCTCACACAAATTTTAATCTCATTTTAATGGCTCAAGAGATAACTGTGTTATATATCCACATGAATTACAAAATGATTACACCAATTTTTCAGTTGAGCATTCAAGGACTTTCAAGAATTGCATGAAGTCAACACAATATTTTAGTATGGTTCACTCTCCAGAAAAATAACATTTTTCGTTTAATTCTACTACCTTTAGAGTCCTTTTATCCATTATCTTCATGCAGAGTGCAGTTATGCCTATTTTCACATTTCATTGGTTCTCTTTAGGCAGGTCCCTTACTGCTTTGGGATCTTTAGTCCTTATCAGTACTGTGTGGTTGCTAGAGAAATGTTTGGTTAGTGATTTTTAAAGTTAAGCAACTACTTCCCCAAAGTTTAGGAATATTCAGATCAAAGAGAGTTTTGAACATACAAGAGAGACAGTTTCAACAATCTGAAATTCAGTGTGAAATTAGATTCAGGAATCTTGCTCTATCTTTTCTCATTCTTTTGGAATGTTTATGTGGAGAGATGTACTGAACAAGATACCACAGAGTATATAAAATTATAGATCATAAATCAGGAGAATTTTATTATCTGTCCTTTTTGGAAGTGCTGTAAATGAGACAAATATTTCTGCATTTTCATAAGGCATTAAAATTGATTTCCATTTTAACGGTGGGGCACTGCAATTGCAAATAAAGTAACTTGTCTATAAAAACGACAGTACCTTTTAGCACTTGTTTTTTTTCTTACGAACTTGTCACAGACAAGCACTAAAATCATTTTCAGTCTAATTTGTGATATTTCACAGCCCATACACCTGCAACGAGGGCATACAACGTCTTGCCAGCAAAACACAAGGTGCCACCTCCAACAGCCAGCAATCACAAACTCACCAAACTCTTTTGAGATGCTCTGCAACTTAACACCATCACAGAGAAAACCGTCTGCCTGGTTTTCCCAAGGGATGCGCAGACATTCAGCACCTGGGCGAGCTGCATGTGCCCAGGACGGGCAAAGGCAGCCGGCTCTCGGCGAGAGGAGCCCGGGACAGATGCGGCACCTCGGGCCCACCTGTGCTAACTGACAGCCGGCCACAAGAAAGCGCTCCACGGTGGGAATGCCCTGGGCTGGCAGCGGCTCTGGGCTCTGCGGGCAAGGAGCCGCTTCCTGAGGCCAGCAGCACGGCGAGCAGGGCGCTGGCTCCTCGCTCCCTCGGGCGCGGAGCGGCAGCGCGGCAGGGAGGGGAGAGCTGCCCGCCCAGCACGGCCCAGGAAGGGAGCGCAGGCCGAGGAATCTCCGCCCCAGCCCGTCCAGGCACGACTTCAGGAGCAGCGCGTTCACTGCCGCTGCAAGGCAAATCTCTGCTGAGCAGAGGTGAATAGCCACGCTCGGCTCAACTGTCCTGGAGAGTGCACGGAGCCGCAGCACAAGACTGCTGCTTCAGGTGCTCCGGTCAGCGTGACTGAATCGTCTCAGCCTCCTGGCAGGGCTGACAACACTCACACCCTGGTGGGACCCAGCCACTGCTCAGACTCCCGAGTAAAACTCGAGGTAGAGGACAACAGGATATAAATCAGCCTGCTATCCAAGCAGACGCTTTTACACCAAATGTCTGTTTACCCACACTATGATGTAAATGAAGTTGCTGAGCAACCAGGAATTTGGTCCTATTTTTACTTCTGCATTTAAAGTAGCATCACTGACAGTCTACCTTTATAAGAAAATGTACGTTTTTACAAAGAATGTCAGATATTTTAAAAACAATTCCAAGATAAAGCAAAGTCCACTTCCAATCCTTGTCAAGATGAAGAGGGGAAAAAAAAAACAACCAACACTTTAAAGGTCAGAATCTTTAGTAGTTATGTATGTAATCAAGTTTCATGATTTGCACAGGACTTGAAAATGCGTGATATTTTTGTTAAAGCAAAAAGTTGTTCTATTCTTTTGTTCTAGAACAAAAAAAAAATGTTCTAAGCACGCACAACTACAGAAACTCCAAAAGAACCTGTGTAGTATCTGAACAGTTACAAGGTATGTTTTTTACATTCCATTTGCTTTGGCTCTTCATTTAAATCTTTTCCCATAATGATAATGGGTCATATACATAACTATATACTCAGAAAAGTTAAATCAGGAATTTATTTGGCTCCATATTCTTTTGGCTAAGACTGTAAATACCAGACTCCTGTCTGCTCTGTATGAATACAAATGGCCTCAGCGGAGTTCTGCCAGTTTATAGTAGCAGAAAATCAAGGCCAGAGGATCAGCCTTTTCCATAAGAGCAAGGATTTGTTTCCGTGCCATCTTCTTCATAAGGTTCTGAATTATCTGGTGGGTACTCTCTTTACTAAAATTATTTTCCTTCAGTGGCATTGTGTGTATACAAGCGTATACCAGGATACCTCTGTGCATTAATAGAAATATACCCATAAAATGTCAGATTTGCTTGCATATCTTTTCATTTCTTTAGTCTTTATCTCATTCTTACACAATAATTATCTCAACAAACAATTACCATTCCTTTTACAGTCATGAGAAGTGAACATTAAGCCGGAACATTAACAATATCCAAGCTTTCACCTCAGCCAGCCAAGGAAACAACCCTTCAGTTTCCATCCCCAGTGAAAGGATTATTTTACTTCTCATAAAACTCAAAGAGTTCCTAAAACAAATAGCTCCTCCCCATAACTAAGGGAGGAGTCCATCAAGACTGTGTAGAGGAACAGTCAGTATCCTTCTGGCAACACCAAAGGCAGCCACAAGTCCAACACAGATAAGCTCACTGACAATAAAGATGCACATCTCTGCTGCACTTCAGACATCAATGAAGTCATTAATACAAAGGGATTGGAGAGATGCATCACACAGCCTTCACTTCCCGCAGGTTCACCCAGTGTCAGAGATTTTGCAGTTCAAAATCCTTGTCAGAGTGGTAGCGAGAAAGCTTTTCCCTACTGCAGCAGCCCCTAAGTCGAACCCCAGTAGTACTCCAAGTTTCCTGTTCCATGTGAGAGTTTTGCCTGTAATTCTTCTGGAAAACAGGAAAAATGTTTAGAAAAGGCCATAAATAGAAAAGAGTAATGTCCCTTGCCAACCCCTGCTGAAAATATTAAATATTAAACAGAATACAAGGTACAAGAGGAAAAGATATATATTATTCAGACTTCAAACCACCTCACAAACACTAAAACAATTCCAGGTAACTAACTCCATGAGCAAGTATAAAATTTAACATGCACATAAAGTATGTTCTTAAAAATGACAACCTGTTAATGGCTAAAAGGAAAATATGCCTCCTCTGTGAAAGGTAATCAAATGAAAGGTACAAGCCAAAAACAACCACAGGGACAGGCCAATAAAATGTCATGTACAGAAAATGTAGCCTATATTGCCTAATCTTCACTGTGATATTCATGCCTGTTAACAAAGAGTAAAAATCTAACTCATGAGTGGTGTAAATGTAAGTGAATTATTCCCATTTCCCTGTGTAAGATGAATGTCACTAAAGAGTTCCAATTTTGTTGGGTATTCTGCAGCAAAGTGTTTCTTTATATCAAAGGAAACCATATAATGACTATACTGAATGACACTTAGGGAGCATAGTAGGTACTCTGAACATTTGGTAAGAATCATCTGCTTATGAGAGAAGGAACTGAATGGCTGGATGTATCCCTAATGTACAGTGAAAAATTGATAATGAAATGAACAGAAAATGCACTTAAGAGATTCCAGAGCTGATGTGTCCTGAAGAATATTATAAACCCCTAGACAAGTTTTCCCATTGACTCTACTGGCAACAGGATTCCCACAGGACTGGTCTCTAGTTTGTGTGACTCACACCTTTCTAAAAAAAAACACATACAAGAAGCACCTAATTTACAATTTCACAAAGCCACAAATGTTCAACTTTATGACTGATTCTTTGTCTGCAGGACAGCAAACTCTGTACAGAGAGGTCTCTCAGACAGAAGGTTCCTTACTTTATCTTTACTATACATACATATGTTAATGAGGTCGTCTCCCTTATTCTTCTGTTGAGGCTTTCAAAGGCTGACCTTGCTATCATTATACAGCACTTCTCCATTTCTTTCTCCCAGATTTTTTATGGAGCTCTTCCATAACCTACTTCTTATCCTTCTCATTTATACACATTATCTGTGTCCTTCAGAGGAAGATGAATTAATAATTAGATCTGTTCAGAAACTTTTAACTTTAATGTTTAACTGGAAAAACTGGAAAACTCCAGTTGGACCTAAACCATTTAATTTAAAATACCTTGGGTCCAATAAAACACCTTATTGAATTAAAATAAAATCACATTAAAAAAAAGTTTCAGAAAACCCAGCAGAATCTGCTACACAGCCAATTACATTTAAAAAAAAAAAAACATTTTAACTACAGCATAGGTATCTTTTTGAGTGTAGATGTTAAAAAAATTCTTATTACCTTCTACCAGCAAGATCCTGTAAAAATCAGTTTTTCTATACAATATACTTGTAATTTTGTATCAGTCTCCTTAAATATCTTCTGTGAGAAGATATTTCTTTGCTCTTTTCTTTTTTTTTTTGGAATCTCACTCTTAAATTATATTCCCTAATCATGGTAAATACCATTCCTCAAAACCAATACTATTCAGATTTCAGTGGAGCATGACTATGGTTTACAAAATCACTGATCCAGAAAATCTCCTTTGGAACATGAGAACACCTTTCTTTGCTTTTATAAATTACTGACAATGAAGCAGCCAACTGGCCACAGAAAATTCATCCACAGCCTTTAAACAGATCTGTGATTTGGTGCACTGTCAGTCTGCTCAGGCACTCTTCCCATATTTATCATGCTAATCACCCACTTCAGAAATAACAGAGAGAGGTCAAGGACAAAATGTTGGTCAGTAAGCTTTTGTGAATGCAGTTATACCAGAAAACAACCAAAAATGCAATGCAGCATTGTGATGTTGAACCAAGCCTCAACAGCAAAGCTTCTACAGTTAGCTAAAAACAAAGGATTCTAAACCCTTCAGAGAAGGAGTACCTACTACCTTGTGTCAGAGATGCACACTCTTCTCTCCCACCCATATAGCTGACCTTCACTCAACTCCACTTGCTGTATTTCAGGGATGCAGACTGTAAGCTATAAGGTGTTATTTGGAATCATCTCCTGTAAAAAAATGTAAAATCTGACAGCCTTTCAATGCCAATTCCTTTAATGGATAAGATCCCTATTTTTTCCTCTGTGTGGAGTGGGTGGGGGAGGGTGGTTTGAGCAGTTATGTTTTAATTTTAGGAGTTGTACCACATCAATTTTGATCAACACAAAAAGTTTGTTGGAAACAGGAATATTTATTTTTTGCAGAACTGAAGTAACTCAAAAGACAGAGAAAAAAAAATATTCCCAGATTTATTCACTCATGTATCTCTATACATTGAAAGAGTTCATAGATTGATTTGTCAGCTGTTAAAAAGCTCTTAATTGCATTACTGAAAGAATGAGGTAAAAGGCAGCTTTAGGACCAGCTTTGTACTACTCGGTACCAGATATAATCAAGAGTAGCCACTATGCTATTCTGAAATCCACCAGTTTGTTGTGCTCCTATGGAGAAGTCACTCCAGCACACCTATCCTGATCCAGTACAGGATCCAAGGCACCTGGACAGAATAAGTGACAAATCTTGGGGCTGCCACTTACTGGCCATGCAGATAAGAACATAATATAAGGGTACAACGAGGAGCTACATTCACCCCATAGAAAGGTCATTCCAACAGCCCCGCACAGAACACCTTTGACTCAGTCTTCAGCTCGTGCTGATTTGACATCTGCACCCATTTTCTTTTCAGACAACTCCATAATGGCCTTCAGCTCAGCTTCAGAGAACTTAGGGGTCAGTGCCACATTGTCATAATCAAATTCTTCATCAAGTGAGAATGGTTGAACATCATCACCCAGTAGCTGTAATGAGGAAAAACAGATACATAAATAACATTGCTGCAAGTGATAATAAGGAAGCTCAAAAATATAAACTTCTAATTAATATTTAATTAAACTATTTTTTCTGACTCTAGCACTCTCAGCTGATTAAGTTCTTTTTAAGTAAAAGAATAAATTCAATTATTCAATTTGACCTAATTTAAGCCATTTAATGTGCCCCATTTGTACTGTACTGTATCTGAATGAATATCATTAACTAATTTTGCTCAAGGCAAGGAATCTAAAAACCTCCCTTGCACACATCTATTATACTCCTGCCACTTGTAGCAGCAAGGCTGTGGGGATATGGACATGTTATATGCAGCTATGTTAAATTTCAAAGACAGATTCCTTATTGTCAAAATTTGGGTTAGTGTTACATAAAGCTTCAGCATAAATGCATCTGATACTAATGTAACATGCTTCCCAGAAGACAGTTTCAGGGAAGGAAAGGCCTGCAAGGAGCAAAATGACACATAATCAATTTTCAGACTCCAATAATTTTCTTCACCATCTCAGAGACATGGAATTGGCTAGTTTGCATTTCTTGCATGATGAACATAAGAATCTTACTGCATTTGCCAATATGTGCTTTGTTGACATATTGTACAGCATTTCTGCATTGCTTCTGGTTGAAATATCTTAGAATAAACACTCTGCCTATAAAATAAAACAATGAAAACAAATAACTATAGCAGGTTCCATGCTGATAAGAAACTGCAGGAGGCCACAACACAAAAGGTTTATGGTAAGCAGTTACATAAAATTAATTCCAAGGCAACACAGGAGACACATCTTCAATATCGAAACAGTGTAGGAATACTCCCTATCCCATGGGAAGTTAATATTAATTGTCTAGAAATGTGTTTCAAAGATTTAAGAACTTCAGCACCAAATCAGCAAAATGTTTAAACACATGCTTACTTTTTCAAGCTTCTGACAAGTCCTCAGTGAAGCCCATGACTACTGATGTACATGAAATTAAGGATACATGTACTTGCTGAAAAGCAGGAAGAACACTGTATCCTGTGATCACTGCTCAGTTTAGAAGGCACAGTATCCTGAACAGTTTGATGTGACATTTTGTAAGAAGAAGCACTGACACAGTTAATGCCATCTAGTAAGTCAGAGAAGTGGTAGCTGGATTCCTCTCTGGGGGCCGAGTACTTGATAGATATGACAGAGAGCATTTGGGTATTAGCTACATCCTTTATTAATAAACTGTAATGTTGCATGAACAATCAGGAAATAATTTTTCTGGGGTTGTATAAATTTATTAATCATCTATATTGCTCAGTTTTCTAGGGATCTGGCTTACGTGTTGGAGCAGCCAAAAAATCCATGGGCATTTATAAACGGGAAAAACTTTGTAGATAGAGTTGGTCTAGAAAACACTATTCATTCTGCACACAAAGTACCTTGCTTATGTCCATAGACTATTTCAGGAAAACCATCATTAACTTTTATAAATAGCCCATTTGAAAAATGTTAACAGGAGATAAAACCTGCACACAAACTCTCATTCCCATTAGAGATAAAGCCCACTCCTTGACCTCCTCAACATATTCATGTTCATTTTCATCTTTTCCACAGGCAGAGCCTTGTAGAATTCCTCATCAGTAAGATTACTAGCAACTGGGTAACAAATGATAGCAGCAATCAGGGTTCTACCACCTGTCTTTCATTTGCAGAAATCCAAAGCACTCTTCTAGAATACAATGCAAGGCACAAATATTTTTCAGTTATTTTGCTTCTAAAAATATTTTTTACAACATTGTGCTGGTTTTGACTGTGGTAGAGTTAATTTCCTCCTCGGTGGCTGGTATGGGGCTGTGTTTTGGATTTGTACTGAACACAGGGTTGGTAATACAGAGATGGTTTTGTTATTGCTGAGCAGGGCTCACACAGAGCCAAGGCCTTTTCTGCTTGTACAGCCACGGTAGTGAGGGAGCTGGGGGTGCATGGGAGGAGACACAGCTGGGACAGGTGACCCCAACTGACCAAAGGGATATTCCAGACCACAGGATACATCAGCAGGGCATAAAGTGGGAGGAAGAAGGAGAAAAGGGGAGTTTGGAGCGATGTCCTTTGTCCTCCCATGTGACCATCACGTGTGGTGGGGCCCTGCTCTCCTGGGGATGGCTGAGCACCTGCCTGCCTGTGGGAGGCAGTGAATCAACTCCTTGGTTTGCTTTGCTTGTGAGCGTGAGTGTGGCTTTTACTTTCCCCATGGAACTGTCTTTATCTCAGCCCATGAGTTTTCCAGTTTAGCCTTGTGATTCTTTCCCAATCCTCCTGTTGGGGAGAAAGTGAGCATCTGTGGAGCTTGGTGTCTGCCCAGGGTTAAACCATGACACACATCTAAGATAACTGAGCTAAGAGGAGTTCAAACTACAGTAAGCCTTACAGGCATTTTACAAAAGCAAATCTATTTTCCTCTGTCAACGGAGTTATAGAAAGTATACACGTATCCAATCAGACCTTGTCTTGGCCTTCATGTCATTCCAGGAATATTTTATGCAGACACAGCAAAATACTGGAAAAACTTTTGTTTACAAAACTGAACCCTACAATGCTAACTGAAATAAGATGTCAAAATAAAACATACCCGACTTCACTCTGTTAACGATTTCTCTGTTACCCACTCATTGCACATTTGAAAAGTTTATTCACACTGTATATTTATCAGTTCTCTTCATCGCTCAAATGAATACTCAAAGCATTACAGATTCCTTTTTTCTTCTTCTCCCAAGAAGCCATTGACTTCAAACTTCCATGAAGACAAGCAATCTAAAACTTATATACTGCAAAATGCAATTTTGTTCTATGTCAAAAGGAAGACATTTTACGATAGAACACTGAATCCTCTGAGCTGATCAAGTTATTATCTTGTTATTTTTGCCTAAGGAGCTGAGAGAAATATGTGAATTTCAGGTGTCTAATTTAACATCTAATTGAAATCTTTTTGAGAGCTCTCTGGGAATAGAATCCTGCTCTATTAGAAAACTGCCAGTCTGCTTAAGATTGCTTCTGTGATTTACTCTCTGAAGAAAAAAATCACTTTCATTTACAGATCCTGCATGTCCAAATTAAAGGAGGGAAATAATATTATATTCATATTAATAGTTGAAATATTTTGCTAGAAGTTGTTTTACAAAGTAATATTGTAAATAAAATACCTTAAAGTTGGTATTTTCAAAAGTCTATTAATAATTGGAAACTCAGTTCTTTTATTAATCTGTGTGGAGTTACCCTTAGATCAACAGCTTGACTCTGTCCTTCTAAAACTTGTATTTCTGCATAATTATGGCACTCTATGACTCACTTGTTCAAATTATGTAAAGCTTGAACTTACATCCATCAGTGATTTCATCTCATGCTCAAGGGAAAACTTACTAGTTCACTAACAATAAAAAAAAGAAGTGAGTGGAAGGCGTATATGCTATGATCCCATCTAAGCTTAGTATATCCTGTGGTATCTGGGAGAAAAAAAAGTTTGTTTGAGCTTGGGGCACTGGACTAGCAGTCAATAAATCTTGGCCAATGTTCCACTTCTGCTTCATCATTCTGGACAAGTCATTCAATCTTTGTGTCTTTACTGGCTTCTGAGAAGATATAACTCTTCCATCTTCTTTGACTTAGTCAATCCTAAGTTCTTCTGTTTTCCGGTTGCATTTATGCAGAGCACGTAGCAGAAACAAACCTCAGCTGAGGCCTATCAGTAAAACTTTAACCAATGGAATTCAATGGAAGTTGTATTTTAGGGGATAAATGCTGTTGTGTCATAGAATAAGATAAAATGACAGACATGCTAAGTACTTCTCTTGAATGATCAAACTACAGACAAATAAAGGAGAATAGAATGGCAGAACTCTTCTTTCCTAACACCAGCCATACAAAAATTAGGTTTCTAGACTAAGGTAGTCATTTAGCCAAAAATAGCCCAGCCTGAGTTCGTGGATGGAGATATATTACATCCTACAACAAATTCCTACAGCAAGCAGGATTAATCACTTTCTGGAGTTGCTTATTTCTTCCTCTTGGTGACTGGAGGACTACAAGTATATTTAAAGCTGAAGTTAGGTGAGATGAATCCCACTTTGAATGCATGCTTATAGGAAGTGGATGAAAAATATGTACAAACTGCATTCATGTGCATGCAGAGAGGGAAATAAGAATGAATAAAGACACGAGGGAGCAGATATTAAGGCATAAAAATACTATGGTATCTTTTATGAAAGAATATATTAAGTAGAAATAAAGGAGAAAATAAATTTCTGGATAGGAGGGGGAACTGTTCTGTGATAATGTACTTCAAACATAGAATGAGTGCTGGTTCAATTTGCAGTGGCCTGTGGGAGGTCATGTATGCTCCACTGTTGATATTGAGATCCTGAAATATATTTATGTCTAAAGGGAGGAAAGAAAGATGAAGCAACATTGGTGGACAACACAAATAATTTGCTGTGTCATTCACTAAGCCACTTCCTAACACCTTTTGACAGAAAAACATTTTCAGGGAGACAAGTTGTTCTTTAACAATTATCCAAGTTATAAAGTGGGTCTTAGCAGAGCTTCTTTTTTTAAACTTTTCCTAGCAATATGTTGAGAGATACACAATTTACCCTAAAGTGCCTCACAAGTGTTTCCATAGCATAGACATTTCTCATCCTGCTATTTTTCACATAGAATGGTCTTCCATTCTCTAAGAAAACCAATTAGGCAGCCACATTATGTTGCCCTTCCTTAACAGATTTGTTTTGA
>WAAG01017206.1:0-11743 GCA_013390105.1 Tichodroma muraria
AAAAAAAAGAAAGAAAGAATAGGTTAGAGATAACTGCTCCGTGATCAAACAAAAGGGGAAGAAGTGCCACTACTTGCCTTTTAATTTGAGTTTCTGTAAGTGCTGCCACATTAATTATTCACTAGCTGAGATATCTTTTTTTAACCGAGTTAACAGCAAGTCGTGGTAGATAATGGTGGTAGTTGCCATTTACACTGGGATTTTACAAAACCCTAAGGGAGCTGTTTAAGGGTTCCAGGTTAGCGGGCTGTGGCTGGAGCTGGGGTCTGAGGCTCCCAGCCGTGCAGACACTCCGAAGGGCGCCCTGGTTACAATCTTTCCTCCCGCCGCTAGTCTATGCTGTTGTATAAAGTTCGAGCAGGCTGGGGAAACTCGCTCCAAATGCTGGGATGATCACTTTTGTCTCAGAGTCTTCTGAATTCAATTGCGGAACGGTTGGCTCTATTGTTCTGTTCTGTAAAGTATATTTAGCTTGCTTAATTAACCTATATTTCAGACAAGTCATGCAGGCATTCACCTAACTCTGTATATGCCTTTGTGATTAAATTTTAATGAAAGGGAGTCTAAAGTAAATTCCTCCATGCTGTGGTTCTGAAACACACACAAAAAAATCAAAACATAATACTTCTGTCAGATGAATTATTATTATTATTATTATTAGTCTGAATTTTATCTGCGAAAGAGAAAAGAGTATGGATCAGAATGAACACAGGGCTGAGAGGAAAAGGTGTTTCTGATTATGGTTAATAAAGGTTACTTCAGCTGAAGACAGGTACAGAGAAGAAAAACTTCGATGTGAAATCTGGTTGGGGTGCAGAGCACAAGGGCTGCTACACAGCTGTCAGAAGAAAGTTTATATTTCTCTGTGATACGTGTGAAAACCCACATAATTCTATATACGTGCATTTTCTCCTAAACAAATACACAGTAGTGATATTCCTAAATAAGAAAAGAAAAATCAATGCCAGGCAGGCGAGAGCTCATAAGCAGCCTTACAATGGCAAAGCAATATGTGTCCATGAAGGAAGAAAAAGGGAATAGATAAAAAAATAGATTTCACTTTCAAGCCTCTAGTGGATTCTTAAAAACAACTGAAGGAAAAGATCATTTTATCCACTGTTGGGAGAAAAATGCTTTGCCTGGTGTCCTTTAAACTTTCAATTAGAGCAACTTGAGGGTCACAAAATAGACATTTGTATGCTCTTCTGGTTTATGTTAAAAGATACTTTTTAAAGATATTTATTACTAGAATGTGATGAAGGTTGGTCTGATGAAACACTGGCATTATTATGATCTTGGTACATATTAATGAACTTTTAAAATGCAAATCATTGACCCACTAGGTGGTCTCATGGTCTCATAAATAGCAATCTTTTGCATTCCAGCATCCAAATACCTAGTTAGGAGCTTTCCAGAATGCACATTATAGGTGATACAGACCATAACAAGTACTTTGGCAAGGGAAAAAAAGCCATTCCAGCCTATTGTGTCAATTAAAATGAAGGGATTTTTATGTTATGAACCATATGTTCAAAGAACATTACATGTAAAATTACATACAATCCTTCTGACTCTGAAGAACACAATAATCCTGGGACATTAGTGGATGGCTTCTGGTGAAATTCGATACTGGTGTTTTTTCCACTTAGCTTGTGTCAATCATTTGGATGGCAGCCATTCCTTCCTTCCCCTGTGCTGCGATGCCACCAAAACTCCAGAGCAGGATTGGGGTGATTAGATGGGAAAGCAGAGCAGGGGTGAGATCCTTCTGGAAGGGATGGTGTGACCATTCCCTTTTAGCCACGAATGAACAATTCCACTGGTGCTTAAGAGATGGGGTTTAATGACAGGAAAGAGACCCAGGTGGGCACACACAGCCTCAGCCTGCCACCTGAGCAGAGGTGCTCAACTCCGGGCTAGCTGCTGCAGTGGGAGCAGCCACAGTTTTAAGTAAACATTTCAACACAATTAATATTAAACTACAGAAAATGTTTACTAGTTTGTAAAATTATTAATTTGGTTTTTACTGATCTACTTACCAAATTAAGCCAATATATCAAAACTAATGTCTTCCCTCTCTAATTGTTATTAATAAAGACTGCTTATTTCCCCTTAACAAGAATTCATTTTCTCTCTTCAAATTAATAACAGTCTGAGGTAACTCAGGCACCACAGGGCCTGATTCCAGGTTTATTTCTGGTCAAGTTAACCTGGAGTAGCTCCAGAGTTTTCCTGTAGCAAGACTTACAACTCAGAAGGGAGCAGGATCTATCCCTTCACCTGTAGGCTCTTTCTTGAAAGTTTTTCTGGTCTAAACTCCAAGTCAAATTCTCCCCCAGTACTAAGCAGATTAAAACCATCAGCAGCACTCCCATAGCTTGTGCTTCTGAAGCCCATGGAGCTACATATGCTGATTTTCACCACGTGAGCATCTGCTTTGGTCACAATCATTAGAAAATTATTCCACGCACTTAAGTAGATGAAGAATTATCAAGAAAGGGCAGGAACAAAACAAGGCCACCCTGGGAACCCCATCTAGATTTCAGCAGACCTAAGGATATCCCTCCTGGAAGTTTGCGTGAGTGTCCTGGATCCCACTTCCCTTGCCATGGGGCTGCCCTGGGGTCACTGAAGCCCGGGTGGGGACTGGCACAGCACGGCCTTGGAGAGCACAGCAAGGGGAATTCACGACCTCTGGGAAAGGGGAAGCTGCTGTCAGCACCTCTGCCTGAAACCACAGGTTTAACAGGCACTGAGCAGGGGAGACTGAGGGCTCCCTGCCTGGGTCCTGCCTTCACTCCTGTCACCAGCACAGGGTGCCTGGGGAACTGGCCACTGCTGGTGGGGGCCCAGGGAAGTCCTGACTCCCACCAGTCTTTTCACAACTTTTTGCCCCAGTTCCATGCAGTTGTTTGGCTTCTGCCCGTACCTTTGAGTGGAGGACAGCCTAAGATGAACTGCAAAGGAAAGGTGCTTGCCAGTTTTTTTGGTCGTTTTTCCCTTTCCAAAGCCCTGGCTGCTGCTTTATAAATGCCCTTCTGACACGCACTTGTGCTCGAGGAGGTCAAGGAACTTTTGCCTCTCAGAAATGATGTCCTCAGTTTATCCACAACCTCTGTACAGCGAAAGCAACTGCAATCAAATACTCTCCTGTTACCCAGCATTTAGCACAGCCCTGACCTGACAGTGCCATCCTCTCTCGGGAGGAGAGGTAATTTAGACTCCCCGATAGCTTTCTTCTGCCCAAATCTATAGTACTGGATGCTGCCTAATTATACGTGGGCTGTGCTTTGCTTTGTGCCTTTTTCCAAATTAAACCTCCCCTCATCATTTTAGCACAGCTTTTGTACTCCTGCTTTGGCATCCCAAAGCTGCATCTGTACAGCATCTTCACCCGAGCATCATAAAAATTGCTAAATTACTTATGTAGGTCTTCTCACTTAAGGTCATTTCAATTATGGCAACATCAACAGATGTATATGTTCATTAATAAAAGTGTGATATGTGTTTGTGTCCCTCTGAAAGTTCAGTCAGAAAATTATAGATTATACTGAGACACTCCAGGAATTGCTGCTCTGTAAGTCAAATGCTCTATTATTAAAAATGTCATCCCATATGAATTTCATAAATAGCAAAGCCAAGAACAGAGTAACCATTTTAAAAAGTCTAGAGGGGATTCCATAGCAACATTTAAATGCATTACTACTCAAACAATTTGATTGGATTATAAAATATTTAAAACTGCAGCTGTACTTGTGGTGTTTAATGTTGACTGTTTTGATTTCTGGAATATCTTACCTAAGAAGTACAAGTTTACAAAACTAGTTATATAATTAGACTATAAATATATAAGAAAATCTATAACCCAAGAAAATACAGAGTTTCAAGAGTACTGTGTATAGCTGGATTATTCTACATACACAAATAGAAGAAAACTGAAAAGAGGATATTAAGCATTGAAGTTCATTTAAGACTTGCCCCTGGAATAAAGCAGGAGCTTATTTTGCCAGAGGTATCCTAATGACTAAAAAAAAATACCACAAGAGATGTAGGACAGTGTGTGCTAAATAGATATTATTGGCCAGATTCTCAGGTGGTGTAAACTGGCACTGGTCCATTGTAGTTAATGATTACACTGACAAGTTCTGGCTTTAATTTCTTTCTGTGTCCTCTAACGTTTTTTTCCCAGGATCTCTCTTACATATATATTAGGTATGTTTGGGTTTGTAATTAAATCTTCATTGGCATTTTAAGCAGAAAGGACAATTTTAAAACCTATTTTTCAGGAGACTAGCTATGTATTAATCCACAAATATATACTGATGCCCATATGTTATAGATATCCTTTCATATGCTAACTGTACCCCTTCTGCCAAACTATCTGTCATCTGCACTGCTTTACCTGGACCAGTGTCAAGACATAATTCATCCACCAAAGTCGTGTTACTGGTCACTGAACCTGCACAAAAAGCAGCCTCATTTCAGGAGCACAGTGACTATCCTGAGTCCCTCTAGTAATGGCTGCTCTTTTGACTGGGACTTCCTGCGTTAGGCTGGGGTTAAAAGCCCAAAGCTTTGCAGCTCCAGCTCTGGGATGTGTTCTGTAAGCAAGTGTTAAAACACACCCACACTCTTTGTCCACGTACAGGACATAGTGTGGGGTACCTTGTTTTTGCCACAGCTGTTCAAGGAGCGCTCTAACGGAATCTTCCCCGTGGAAGCTGCCACAGGGACCTTGTTGCTGGTGTCCACTTGTCTCCTGCAGGACAGCCCAGCTAATGTCCACCCCTGTCTGTCCTGGCAGCAGGGGACTGCGGAGGGGGCCTTCTCCGCTTGACATTGCTGCAGAGGGAACAGCTGGAGTGCACACGTGCCCACCGTGCATGTAAGCCTGTGCCACAGGGAATGTCAAAGCTGTAGGGATTACCCAGCAGGATCAGTCCGAAGCACACTCCTCAGGTGCATGGTTTAAACAGCAGCCTCTTTCTGGCCGTAAGAGCACAGCTGTGACACGCCAACTTGAAGAGGCGCAGGGATATCCTCCCACACTCTCTATTCCTTTATATGACTCTCATTTCTCAAGACACTGTGGTTTAGGCTATCTGACCTGCACGAATGCAAATTCCAAATGCCCTTCTGAAACCTCTCTAATTGTGCCCACCATTTAGGCTTGGCACAGAAACATCCACACGGCTCAGCAAGCCAAACGACCTTGCAGACCCCGTTTTCCTGAGGGAGAGTCACCTGTATTTATTTCTATTAAACAGAAATTAACTTGGACCTCCATATGCAACCTCGTTTGGTATAGTTAATTCCAGATTCTAGAGTTACCATTAAAACAAAAAGCACTTCTCACCCATTGAAAGCAGCGGGAATTAGGCTTCAGTAAAGCGCACAGGGCTATAACAAAGATAATCAAATGGCATAAGGATAATCCACTAATTGTTGAAATGAGGCGGAACATCTCCATGGCTTCTCAACAGCACGCCCTGGGCTGAGTCGTGCTTGGAGATCAGGAAGTTTTTATCATTTTAAAGTATGTCAAGCCTGTGCACTTTAGGGCACAGCAGGGAGCAGAGGGAGGGCTTTGCCTGCCCTGAGGTTGGCTGTTCTGCTCAAGGAAATGAAGATCACCCAGTTCCATGCGAGCAAGGGAACGCTCCTCGTTCCAGATGAGGGCATGCAAATCCACCAGGCCTTCAAAACCAGGCCAGTGCCTAACTGGTACACATCCTGCTTCCTCACATGGCCTCTGAAAAACCATCCAGTCTTTAAAAGGACCACAAACTTGAAGTTTCTGTAATTTCCTGCGTTTCTATGTGATACAGAGGCCAAAGGCTGCTGAAGCAAATTAGGATCATGCTCTCGGTACATCTTTAAAACTATTTTGTTCTCAGCCTGAAAGCAGAATTTGACATTCAGTAACCTCTGTAAGCCCAAAGAAATGCTATTGACTTCCCTGCAACTACTATAAATTTACACTCAATATAAGTGACAGTGGATCTGTGCCACAGTTTAGTCATTACTCTGTGAATTCATATGATACGGAACAAGCCCAGCAATTATTTGTGGTGTTTGTATTTTAAATGCCTGCCTTCTTGGCGCATGGTCATCTTCATGAGTGGTCCCTGCCCTTGATCATTTCAAATCGTGTTTAAAGCATTTGGATCTTAAAGTTCTCACTGACTTCTAGGAAGATCACCTTGCCTCTGGCTGATTCTGAAGTTAGAGCTGTGCCACTCAAGAGAGAAGTTCAGAAAAAGGTGTGCCGGAAATTTGTGCATGGAACTATGTACATCGGTGAAAACATCACAAAATTCAAGAAAATGTAATGCCAACAGAGCTCTTAACTTTTGGCTGCCTTTACTCCTCTTGCTCTACCTACGTGTGGTCCTCTTGGAAAAATAACTAGGTATTTGAAAAATATATGAGCAAACACTTACTTTCAGGTGTAGCATGAAGGGACCTGCAATACCTTTCTCCCTTACTACAACTTGTTAGGATGATCTGCCAGCTTGTGGCCACAGGGTGGGCAGTTACACCTGGAATAAGGTCAGTGCCTTCCTGCATTTATATAATATTTAGGATATAATGGACAGACATCTCTCAACATTATGTACTTAAAAGTCTACTATACTTCTATGATCCTATACATCTAAATTAGTCCAAAGACTATTTGAGAGACAAAAGGATCAGATGGAAAGGATCAGATATAAAAAGGCACCAAGCTTCACTCTTCACCATTAAAGAAGGGTTTAAGACTCAAGTGTTAGAGTGGAGGGGCTGTATTTTACCTCATTGGAGTTAATCTTGATTTACACCAGCTTAGAATTAGTCCTCACAACTGGAAAAATCTATTCGACCAGGCTGGTGATGGAGGTATTGATCCCAAACAAATAAAATGACCTTCTCCTTCAATTACTTTGGTCTTCACTAATTAAAATAATTTTGCTAATGAAAGCTGCAAAAATATTCACACAATCTCATGCAGTCAGTCTGACCTTCTGCTGATGCTTCTGAGGACGGCAAATGCTTTACTCACCAGAAAATGTAAAACCTGTAGAGCCTCCTCTAAAATGTAAGGAGCCAGAAAATCTGAAAATAATTGTTCATGAGATACTTCAGTGTCAGTGGCAGGTTCTGGGGACCTGTGCATGGTGACTTCAAGGTGCCAACACATACTCCGACCTCACGGCTTCATTATTTCTTATGACCTATGGATACAATCCATGAGTATGATTTGGAAACCATACCTGCAGATCCTCTGCAAATAGAGGCTGTTTTTGTTGGCAAAGTGTTCATAGGAATGAAACTACTAACTCAAACAAGCAGTCCGAATTTAGGCAGAATCTCTTTTGAAACCAGGATATTGAAATCAGAGTACTGAATTAAAACTGGGGTTTTGAGAGATATATTAACATAAATATCTGTAATGCATGGCTTAATGCTGGAAAATTATGCCAGTCACATGCTTGTTCACTTTGTACTGATAAAATGTAGGCGTTTTCACACATTCTTAAAAGTTGCAAACGTTAAGATCTCTTTTATCAGCACTAGCGCAGATTGCAATGATGTTCTAAACCAACGAAAGCATTTTGTTTGGGTTGACTTCACCACTCCCCGATGGTGAGCAAGAGAAGCACAGAGATCATTACAGAATTCTCACACTGGTCATTTCAACATCTGTGTTCCACAGGTATCTCATTCCAAGTCCTCAGAAAATACTGTCATACTCAAGAAATTGTGTTAATTAAGCAGATGCTTCCAATACACAGTTCCCATCATGACTTTTCATGTTCTGACACACTGACATGCCACTTTTATTTGTGGCGCAGCCTAAGGTCCACAGCTTACCCTTAGGGCTCTTCCAAGACAAACCCAGCCAACTGCTGGCTGAGCCATGCCCATGGTAGCTCTTCCTAAAGTAAAAGGAAGGAAGGCACAATGGAGGGGAATGGAGGTAAGGAAGTCTTTGCAACACAGAAAAATGGCAATCCCCAAAACGTTTTAGATGCTGGAAGCAACAGCTAAAAGTGCTACAAAAATACAGTTGGAGTTAAAGAGAGGATCATTGAAGGGATCAGCACAGACTCCAAAATTATCAATCCCCTCCCTACGGTTTTGGTTACACTTCACATTAATCTGTACTTTCCAAAGATTTAGCTGTATGCTTATCACTATCCAGAATGAAAAATGTGTGCTAAATACCCTGTTCCACTTCGAGAATTTCAGCCTCTTATTTTTCGCAAATTCAGCAATCACAATATTGTATTTGAACAAACCTCTGCCCAGAAAAGTTCAGATTCTGCTCAAACTTGGCACCACTTGCCTTGCAATTGGAAGCAAGGATCACAGCCTACAAAGTCCCAGGATTTATTACAGAATGCATAGAAATACATGCATAAAATTATTTTGGTCAAGAAACAGTGACATACGGTCTGGTTGACAAGGTGGTGATCAGTCAAAGGTTGGACTTGGTGATTTCAGAGGTCTTTNGTGTACTTAATATTTCCTATTTTTTTATTGACAAAGGTTATCACCAGTTGCTGCAGGCAGAGCAGCAGTCAGACCCCTCCTGGGGTGAGCATGCATATTTTCTCCCCAACTCATGTTAGGTAATGTCTGGCATATGCTTTGAAGCAGGATGGTTTATTTCCCTATAAATTTTTTTCCTTCTGTCTTTAAATATTTGCCATTAGAAATCTGGATAGTCTTGTTATATTTATATAAATGCCAGTCCTTACACTTCACTGATATCTTCTGGCAATGAATTATTTATTCTACGAGCGTACTGTATACTCGTTTTTAATGTACAACCCTTCAATTCCATTGCAAGTTCCTTTTGCTCATATTATAAACACTGCGTGGTTGAAAATCAGCAGGGAAGAATCCCAGAAACCCCAACCCTAATAGATGCAATATTAACTAGACATCCCTGAACAAGTGTGTGGTTTCATACAGTGATGTGTGTATTTTATCTCTATTTACTATTTGTACAGCTGCAGCATGCAGAGAACCACACAACTGTGGATCAAGGCTACGTTGTTCCAGGTACTCTGCAAAGGGATTGTCACCTTCCTAAGGGACTTGGTGCGGTACAGGACAACAGAAATACAGGAGTTTGGGGAGATGTGTTGCCATTATACAGTGCCCCTTCCAATGGCTTCATGCTGCCATTGCTGTGCAAATTTATATTTTTGAATCTCACTTCTCTCCCTGCAAATGCTGAACTGCTTTGATTCAGTGAGGCAGCAGGGCAGCTGTTTTTTGGCTAAATTCCCTGTAAACTGGTGTGCAAGGAAGAGGAATGCAGTGAAGGCAGAGGAATGCAGGATGAGCTTCCAGCAAGGCTCCTCTGGTCCTTCCCGCTTTCACAGGAGACCGCCAGGAGCACAAAGGCTGAGGCTGCACCTTCATTTTCCAGGGGCAGGGCTCTCACCACTCACAGTCGGGTGTAGGAGCTGAGGAGAAGAAAGGGGGTTTTGTCTGGGATACCCTTCCATGTTTTAAATAGCAACGCACAGGAATTGCTAGCTACCTCCAACTGGCTCTGCATAACTCCACCGTTTTCTGCCTTTCTGGCATTTACAAAGGATTGTGTGAGGCCACATCCTCCCTGAGCAAAGCCTTAATCAGTTTTCAGTCAGTCACTTTTTTTCTTCCTGGCAGCAGATATAAGGCCACACAGTCAAATAATGAACTTGTCTTTCATTTGGATATAGTTTATTAATGACAAAAACACTAATCCATTAATCAATTTAAAACAAGTTGGTAAATGAAAAAAATTCTCAGTCTCCTTTAGTAAGAGGATCACATGCATCTTAAAAGGGGGCCATTATCTCCATGGGTTTCTCAGCTGAAGTTAAAAATCTAAAAATGATTTTCATTCATTTCTCATTAATATGCAAAATTATTCAAATTAGATAGTAATTAACCATCTACTCAGTAGAAAACCTTTTCATGATAATTTATGATAAACTCAGTAGCAGCTTTGATTGAGATTGATTTTTGGTGTTGAGAAGCTATCGTGAATACAAAAAAGCACCTGAAAAAATATTTTTAAACACCTAACTTACAGCTCAGCTAATTATATGGGAACCATGTTCACAGATTATTTCAAAGGAAGGCCTATAGGCAAGATACTAATGCTGAATGAAACGGGCAAAACATCCTTTGGAGTTTGTCCTACATTTCATCTTAAAGCTCAGCTTTCTTCACATCTCCCAGCCTAATTCATTTAGAATGTTAAATGTTCAGCGCTGTTTAATTCAGCTAACGGCTACAGTGGAACCAGGGCTTTGCTTGATAAGGCTTACAGGATTGCTTTCAAGATAAAACTGGTTTGAAAATCAAAATGCATTCAAGACAAACTGTTGTTTTACAACACAGTGTTCCTGGGAATACCGCCATGATTTGTAAACAGACTCCAGGTCTGGTTTTGCAGATGGTGACGGGAGGTCAGTGGGTTATGGGGAGAATACGGTTTTGTTCTCAGTAGCAAAGAGGAGCTTCAGGACTGGGGACTTGGTAGCTCTAAACACTGGGGACTGGTGTTCAGTAATGGGATTCTCCTGAGGTGGGAAAACCAGAGGGAAAGCAGCACTGACCTTGTGCTGCTGAAGTGGCATTCAGGGACGGAAAACAACCCATTCAATACCTACAGCTCCTAGTGGGAATTGCTGCGAGCACCCATGCCAAAGAGGCAGGACTACAGAGGCAAGGAAAAACTGATATTCCTAAAGGCTTTTCCTCTGAACCTGATCACAGAACTAATGCAACCAGCAACTGACAATCTCATAATTCACATTCAGGGGATTTTGTGTTATTTAAATAATTACCAACAATAACAGGAGAAACGGGAACCTTGATGCCAAACCTCTTGAACTCTGTCATCAGGGAGAAGGAGGAGGGGAAGGATCAGGTTTCAGTCATGAGCTCTGGGACTGTCCCCGAGGTTTAGCTCCAGCTCAGATCCAGAGCTGTTCTCCAGGGTGAAATCAAGGCCATGCATAAGCTGCATCTCACCACAGGTCAATCTTTCCAATCCTTAAACCAAGACTCAGAATGGAATAAACAAGTAATTAGCAGCAATAATAAACATGTAACTAGCAGCAAAAGGAAAGCTTTGAGCAAATCTCCACTCCTTTAAGTACAATGGCATCAGCATCCGCACACATTAGGTCTTGGCTGAGTTTTATTTTACTGCCCCGCCACAACCCCCAAAATCCTTCTCTTCATCAGCGTGCTCTATAAATATCCTGGTTAGTCAATAATCCCCAACTGGACTTCTCAGCCCCGTGTTATTGTTTGCACTGCACTGCATTTGCCATCTCTTGACCTGGTACCTACACAAGCCACAGCACACTGGATCTGACTTCCTTGTTCCTCCTTATTCCTCCTGCCTGCAATTGCTTCCAGATGGTCCCGTGCTACAATGACTCCATTCATGCCTCCCTGGAAGGCCCAGCGGGTGGCAATGGACAACCTTTCCCAAGAGCCCTCCTTCCTGCAGGCGTGGAAGGGACCACGTTCACCCTGATCCCATTCATCCACGGTTCTGACATGAGAATGTTTACAAAGGGTAATAAAAAACTCTGTCAAGAAGTTACTGATGACACCCAAGTCAGTATTTCCTCTTCCAGGGAAACAGTGAGAGTCAGCTCAGATGTGGAACAATAGTTTTAGGATGTTGAAATCAAAATTCCTGCTCAGGTATGCCACAGATGGGCCTCAAAAAAAAAAA
>WAAG01017271.1:12623-22702 GCA_013390105.1 Tichodroma muraria
TGAAGCTTCTTTTGCTGATAAGACAGAAGTGAAAAAGAAGGGCCATTAAGGGTGGTGTTAGGAATGGTCTCTACAGAGTTGGAGAGGGAGAAAGAGGAAACCAAGAGTGTTCTTGTGGCTTGTTGCAGCTCTCACTTTCAGCTGAATATGTACTCTGTGCTTATTTACTGAAGTCAGAACCAAAACCATTATTGCTCTGACTAGCTCCTTAAAAAAAAAAGCTTTGTATGAACATACTAGATAAAATCACTTGCACGTACAAATATTGATGACTAGTACATGGGAAAAGCTGCCAAGGTATAGACATAACATGTATGAACTAAGCTTATCTAGCAAGTTGTGAACACGTTGGCTGATATGATGGAGTAAGATTGGATTATAAGGTCAGACAGAATTCCTTCTAGCAATAGCTTGGAAATCTCATGTTAATGAAGCTGAATTTTAAATGACAGATTAGTCTCTGACTAATTGATTGTGCTGTTTCTTCTGGCTTATATATTTCTCTGTCTTTGTGCAATTTAAAGCAGTCACTCAATCTTTACCTACTAGTTCCTCTCTTTTTATTTATTGTGTCTTTTGACTGTAGATGTTGCCAATTCCAAATCCAGCATTCTGGCCTTCTCTTTGCAGGGCTAAAATTTGAAGGGACTTGACTGGACAAGTTACACATTTTTCAGTATCATTTCATATCACAGTTATTTGTGATTTTTTAAACTAGACGTAGTTGAGATGTGCTAGTAATAGCCTTGCAGTACTCTACAGAATTGTTTTGACATAAGCTGCTTATCAGTTAGGTCTTATGATAAGTCTTGAGTTCAGATTTTGATCTGTGCAACAATGCTGGTAAAGTGGTAGGAAGTGTCATACTTAAAATGTTTTACCTTAACAAGGATTTAGTTACTACATGCTTTTAGATATGTAGGATGCCTGACTTGTTTCTTCTGATGAAAGAACAAGGAGAAAATTGCTGTACTTGGAACTTGAATACATTTAACACACAAAATAGCTTAATCATCTTGCAGTTGATGGAATTTTAGTTTAGAATACATTGAAAGATGGTATTTGTGTTATGTAAAAAGTTCATACAAACAAT
Organism: Tichodroma muraria; assembly: GCA_013390105.1. NCBI lineage: Eukaryota > Metazoa > Chordata > Aves > Passeriformes > Sittidae > Tichodroma > Tichodroma muraria. Next base: position 13,717 of record WAAG01017271.1, read on the forward strand.
TTTTGACCTAGCACGCATATGTGTTCCTCTGTAGCTTTTTTTTAAATGTTTGACTACTCACATCTTCCATCCTTGGGGCAAGGCAGGTACATGCAAGGGCTTGTGGGGCTTTGCTCAACTTTTGCTGGTAAGGAGCGTGGATTCCTATCTTTCTGTTGTAGTACTAAGACATACAGATGAACTTCTGCCAGGGGCTGTCATTCTTCCTTCTCAGAGGAGTGTGCGTTCAAGTGGTTATTTTGAGCTTACGTTGCCATGCCCCATGTTGAGTATCTAACCCTGATAAAATCTGAAAGCTGCTGTTAACTTCAGTGTAATTTTGCTCTTCAATTCCACCAAGACTCAAGCTTTGTCTAAAAGAGTTGGTTAGCTCAGAGCTTTTGCCAATACAGCAATTGCTTTAGACAGGATAAGTATCCTTTGGGATGCCAGGGATTTTACTGTGCTTGTGGCTTTATTGTGCACTGGGAGTATAACAAGTAGAATTCAATTTTTGCATGACTTCACCAAAAAAATGTGCATTTCCAGCATTTTGTTCAGCTGTGCTTTATAGGGACTGAATTGGGAAGAAAGGGGAAAGATCAGTTGAGCATTCATTGGTTCCCATCCTACACAAGGTGTACATGCTGTCATAAAAGTCATGGCATGTACTGGTGAGTTTCTAAATTTTTTTTTTTTTGGCCCCATCTATTACATTTTCACCTCTTTAATATCAGTGAATAGAACTGTAAAACTTAAAAGTGGAGTTTTTTGAGGCCATCTTAATAGGGAATAACTTGAAATGTATTGCTAAAATATTCTTTTAAAGAAATACATATGAGGAATTTGATTAGATTTTAGCACAAGTATTCCCAGTGTAAGACTAATTGTGTTTTAAATTTACTTTGAGCAAAAATACTTGGTAGGTTATGTCACTGAAGAAAGACGTTAACATTAGTCAGTAGCTTCCTTAAATGAATCCTAAGTTCAAGATAGGAAAGTTGTTTTAGATAAGACTTCCTGGAAGCCTCTAGTCCAATATTGCAGCTTTTTGCAACTTTGTTAAAGCACAGGAGGAAGATGACATTTTTTTCTTGATGGTACATTTTCAGGATATTTCAGTTATTTCTCTTCGGAGAGGTGACATATGGTTCTTTCCCAAAGGAGTTGGTGTTGAGTTTTGCTGCTGGGAAGCAGGTGACTCTCTCCCTTTTATAAGCTTTCTTCAAAATGAGATATTTGAACAAAACAACAGAATTCAGCCTGCATCTCCGTTGTATTTTTAATGCTAGCAGAAGTTTGGACATCAAGTGCGCCTTTATTTTGCCAAAATAAACAACCCTGACTGCATGTAACTTGGATGGATTTCTTTGCAGTCAAGTGAAGTGAATGGGGATGCATAGATCTGAGAGTCTGAATGTGAAGGACCTGTGTTTCAGCTGCAGGAGTAGCCTGTAGGGATAGATGGGGTGAAGAGTTTAAGAACAGGTGGGTTTTCAGTTTTTTTGGGATGAGTCTGTGTTTAAGGGCGTTTGCTTGTACAAACTGAACTTTAAAATCTGTCAAAATAATGTTGGAGCAGCTAGATCTGGAGTTCACTTGTTACAGTCAGAACAACTGCATTCCAAGGTTTTGTGTTTGCTGTCACTATATAGTAATCCAGATGAATTTCCACTGTGCTTGCTTGCTTTTAATTGCAAATAGCGTCCTGTCCACTGCTACACATCCTGCTTTAGCGTGTTGCCTTTATTAGGTGGTAGGAGTTGTGCTGGTTAACAATGACTCTTCAATGAATTCTGCTGTATCACTGTTAGGTTTTTCTTCAGAAGCTTTTGCTTGTATATGTTTATATACTTTGATACTTAGTTTTTGACATTAGAGGTACTACAGCCGTTTTCCATGGATATACACGACACTTAATAGAAAAGCTTTTCAGAGAAGTAATTTTTGTTACATTTTGCCTGTGATATCCTTTGAAGTGTCGATACCATGGTTTTAGGGCTCATGTGTCAAGAAGGGTGAGTCTTGTTGAGAACAAGATAAAGGGAATGATCAAGTGAACAAAGACTGAACTCTGTCTCAGTGGGGAAAGGGATATTTTCTGAATTATGAAATACATACAAACCTTTCATCCGGTGAGGATTTACTCTGAAGTGGAAGGCGGGATTATGACTGTAAAACTATTAACTAAGTTTTATTGTATCATATCATGTAGTGGTAATGCTTGCTTTTAAGGGTGATCTTCCCTGTGAAGTAGGAGGAACATGTTTCACAAAGACTAAAGGCTTGTCTGTGTTCTACTCTGCCAGTTTTGTCTCATAATGAATGTTTCCTTAAAGAAAAGGATGAGTTTAACATATAACATAGTTCAGTAAAATCTATCATTTGGAGTCTGCTTTTCTTTCTCAGGTGAAAAGGTAACAGCCTTCAAGCGGTAGAGCTTGAACTACTTATTCCTAAAGGAAGCTTAACTACTTCAGAGCTTCCCCCAGCACCCATACAGTACAGAGTGCAGCAAATTGAGGAGTATAATGAGTAAACTGTGGAACTGTGCTAATAGTTACATGCCCTTAAGAGCAGTATGATGGTGACCAAGTCCTTCCTTGACTGAGCAGTACAGAATCAGTCTGCGGCCTTGTGTTAAATCTTGCAGGAATCTGTAAGACTCTTAAGTAGATTTGAGTCCAAAAATTCAAAGCTGATTTTGGAATGATTTTCCAGGTGAAACTTTGATATATATTCTTGGTCTGTTACCTTTGCAAAAGCAGCATGCTGGTTGAGACTGTGAGGTGAATCCCTGGTCTTAGTTAAATATAAAACCTGCTAGTTCTATGCCTTTGTACCAAAATTATGACAGTGTGGACAAGAAAACCCACTTCTAATAAGCATGTATCTGTATGTGGGTTTTCTTTGTTAAGCTTCAAATAAAAAGAGAGCAGTACAATAGTTTGAGGTTTTACTTTTTGCTTCTTTTGCCACTCTTTTTTTTTAAATCCAACTTGCTGCTTTATTTTTATTCATCTCCATTGCACTGGGGCTTGCCTGAAGTCATCACTACTGTCCTTAGTTTGACGAGAATGAAAGGGGAATCAGCCTTACATGATTGAAAAGCTTCAAAAACATTGCAGGCAGTAGCTTCATGTGTATTTAATGAAAGGGCTTGAGCAAAAGTAGAAATCTGCAGAATGATCTGGCAGTAGGGTTTCAGAAACGGCAATTGCGGCATAGTTTCCCAAAAGCTGGGCGAAGACACTCAAGGGCTTTCAGTGTTTTGAGCTAATTGCGGCCTCTTTGCGCTTATGTTTAGGCAGGACCAGCGCTGAGCTTTGATTTGCAGTTTTGCAGTCGAGGTGGAATGGGGTGTTGTGGTTTTGATTCAGTGAGGTGGTGGGGATGGTGCTCCAAGTGTGAACCCAGGCACTGCCACCTGCCTTGCTGGCTCCCCCTGACCTGCTAGGAAATAGCGCAGTTTTCCCAAGTAGAACTGAATGGTGTTTTTTGTGTGTTCTTTTTCTCCAATGCATACAAGAATTGATATTCACAGAATATTAATGTGTGAAATACCTTGTTTCTGAAATGACTTGCTGAAAGCTGTGGGTGGGTTCGATTACATGTATCCTTTCCAGCAGCAGCCACTGTGTCACAACTCTGGCCCCTACGTGCCATTCTGCTGCTCTCCATGCTGAACTACTCACCATGAGCTGTCCCTAAGGCCTCTCAGTCAAAAGGAGAAGCAAGACATTAAAGCAGCCTGTTTTGTCTGAAAGGGCTCGGGGACAGCTTGCGAGGAGCAGCTGATGTGGTAGGGCTGATGCAGTGCTGGCCTCGGGCCGGGGGCCCAACAGTGTGCAGAGGAGGATGACGACCTCTGTAGCTGCCCAGCTGTAGCAGGAAAAGTACATCCCTGAATTAGGCACTCAGAGTTAATTCAGTCACTTCGGAAAAGTCTCAAACTTCGACACTATTCCTACTGAATAATAACTTAAGCCTCTCTTACCACTGGCAAATACCCGAGATGGCTCTGGGTGGGCAGTCTCTCCAGCTGGCCGGGCTGACTGCACCATGCAGGTCATGAGGAATTCTTAGTTTTCATTCCATCAAACCAATATTAGTAATAAAAATAAGACCTGCTGCACATAAGTGAATGTGTTTCTTATGTCAACACTTTTCCCTGCTCTTATTTTGGTAATGTCTTAAGTCGCTCTTTAGAAGCAGACTTTATTGGCTGTACTTTTCAAACGGGGGGAATACTAAGTACTTGCAACTTAATCAGCCATATAGCTGAAGAGAGTGTTTCTTTCTCCCGAAGTACTTTTATGTCCCATAATGAGCTGGTATTTTATAACTTCTGATGGTAATGTATTCCATATGCCTTCCATCGCTGGGATAAAGAGCTTTACTCCAGAATCCAAAGCAAGTGGCTGTGGGTATTTATTTAATAAGGTTTGAAGTCTCTGCACCAGGCAGGATGTCTGTGTGTTGTGTACCCGGAGCTTCCTCAGGCTGCTTGTGGTGAGATCTTAGTTCTTTAACATCATGCAAAGATCACTTCTGTCGCATCCTGCTTCCTATGAAGTAGGGTAAGTTCTGTGGTTCCAATGACAGTCCTGCTGTTTCAATCAAATTCCTTGCTTTTCTTTATCCTTGTTGTGAATACTAGTTTCCCTCCAGGACTCTGGAGGAGTTAAAACTGAGAGGAATTCAGCCATAAATATCAAGATAGCCAAATGACTGGTCTGCTCATAATTCCTTGAGGCATCTCTTCTAATGCCTTGCAGAGAACAAAAGTCCTGTTGTGGGGGTGCTTAGGAGTTGCTGTAGTCTTGGAGACCTGACATGAATAAAAAATAATCTTTTTATGGATTCTTGCTAAAATACTCAAACTGCTTTGGTTGGGCTTAGCATTTGAAAAACATTTTCTGGTATGTGACTTTTCTGGATGTTCAGGCTTATTTGCCTTCACTCTGATCAGTGCAACAATAATTATATTTAAAGTTTTTGGCAGGAATCAAATTTATGTTTCAAGTCACAAAGGATCATCATTACCATTTTATCTGCACGACTGTTGGCTTTGGTGTATTACCACAGGCCCCTGTGAAAACTCATTTGCTTCCTTCAGGGTTAGTTAAAACTGAAGAATAATCTGTATGTGAATCTCATGCAGTCTTCTAAATCTTGAATGGGAGGTCTGTGAGGTGGATTAAGGAATATGATGTCAGAACTGCTGATGCTTTTACTGAAAACAGTGCTTCCACTGGCACTGTTTGAGGCAGGGTACCTCAAAACCAACAGCCTTTTGGTGGTGATGCTGTAGTTACACCATGATTTGTGGTGTTTGATTTGTACCCTAAAGGCATTCTGATGTGGTCCAAATTGCTCCCCATCTTTCTGAAGACTTGGAAGAAAAAATGTCATTTGCCATCTGATTTGATTTTTTTCCAGGTCATAGAAAAGGCAGGTGAAAAGGCAGTTCTGAGCCTTTCCCTTGTCCTCCACTCCCCAGCCTGTCAGGAGGAGCCCTCTTGCAGGAGACTCTGCCACCTGCTGCTTTCCTCCCTGAAGTGAGGAACAGCCAGCCTTAGATTGCTTCCCACTCTTTCCAAACCTCATCTCACTTCTGCTGTGGCAGAGCTCACTGTCATTTAAACTTTTCCTGCTTTTATGCTCTCTTGGCAGCTAATACCTGAGCTCTTTAAAGCTCATTCTGTCCAAGCTTATTTTTCAGTAGGCAAGGCTGCTACTTTTCAAACAGCTTTTGCTCACAGTTACCTGCAAAAAATACTTGGGCAGATTTAGGAATCTAGGAATTTAGTTCTACAACTAGCTGGTATGTCCTTGATTGACCTCTGCTTAAAATCAAAATAAGCCAGTGGCTTTTGACTCCTTTTTTTTCCCACTTGCATGATAATAGTATCACAGTGTTTTATCAAATATCAATGATTACAGTCCTTAAGCAGGAAGAAGACTGAATATGTGAACAGATTGTCTCAGGCAACAACGTGATCCAATATGAAACATGAGCTTTTCAAATTACAAAATCATGGAAGAGCCCAGGTTGGAAGGAACCTTGAAAGATCATCTGGTCCAACCAGATGGTTGGTTATGTAGTGAAGTAGACAAGAATAGGAAGAGAGAAACCATTTGCTTTAATGAAATAGGTCCAGTATTTATTTCTGTATGTTCTCATCAAGAACCTTCTGGCTTTCACTTTTCAAAGGATAGTACTTGCTGGGAAAAAGCACCTTAAATGCTTTGAAGGATTCCTTTGAGTTTAAAGGGGTTATTAATTTTTTTTTAAAATTTAATTTGTAGGAGTAACTGAAAGTTCTTATTCCAGTAATTTTCCAGTCAAATATGAAGTTTGAGAGAAAATACAATTCATATCAAGTAGGAATACTTCTAGTGATAGCTCTCTCCCAGTTTTTCTAGTAAACCTTTACTAATGATACAAATTGTTACTGTATCTTGTGACTTACAAACTCTGAATTTACATGAAATTTTAAGAACTACTTTTTAGAGACTTCTGAGTAGTTTTATGGGTCCAGCTGTGTCTAACATCATGTACCTAGTCCAAGAGAGTTCTGGTCCTAGAAAGATTTCTCAGGCATCTGAATTGATTTTCCCCTGTAACTTTTCCCAAGTTTAACTTTTCTCACTACCCTTTGTGAAGTGTGAGTACCTAGTGTGGTGTAGTCCTTTTACTACTGGACTAGGCAGGATAATGCTACTTCTTGATTGTTCCAGAATGCTGCTATGTTTCCTACGAAGCCTCTTGGCTGCAGCACTGTAGCCAGAGCTCATACTCTTTGCCATCCATGATATTCCTGAAAAATTTCTGAGGGTTGGTGTTTTCCAGGATACAGGTCTACTGATACAAAGTGCAAATTATGTCCTTTGCTCCTGAATGTTGGTCAAAGTTGCATTTGGTTATGCTGAAATGCTAAATGAGCTTGTCTTCCCAAGAGATTGAGGTTATACCTTGCAGTCTTAAGGGGCTTCTATCAGCAGCGTTTTGCTTTTTCTGGGAAGTTAGAGAGCACACAGTCAGAAAACAGACCTGGGAAGATGATCATAAAACATAATTTTAGAGGTGCAACTGCACACATCCCTGGCAGCTATTCCTTATGGAGTTGTGCCATTGTTATTTACCAGGCACTTTTTACTGCATTATAGACATGTGGTTGTTTGTGTGCATTAATTCTTTAATCAGTGCTCTGTGGCCTGTGGCATGAAGCCCATCAATCTGCACAAGCTAGGTAAATTCTCAGTTACTTTAAGAACTAAATGTTTCATATTCCAAATGTAATGTTCGAGTCAGCTTTGGTTTGTTAAGGCTGAGTTGGTCTAATTTACTCACTTGTATTCTCTATCAGTTGTGTTGTGGCTTTGCATGGAACAGGTATCCCATTTCCCTCTGTTAGGCAGAGTTAATCCACAGCTTCTGTGTTTGGATGTGAATTTGCTTGGCAGTGTAACTACTGCTTTCTTGGAGCACCTGTTTTTGAATTTGATGCCATTACCCTTGTGGGCATTAAAGTTTCAGTGTTTCAGCTTCAAGCAACAGTGATGTTCCTGCAGATCCAAACTGGCAGGCATCGGTAGCCTAAATGCTAGTGTTTATTAGACCAGAGCAAGGCTTGAGAGTAACTATGCCAAGGGTTGGCTCATTAAATTGGCAGGAAGATTCAAAAAGGTTGCTTTTAAAGATAAGGGCAAGAATTGGCATAGGCTAGGCAGGGGTGAGAGAATGGCAGTGGGTAAGACATGTGGTAGGTCTTCTGTCTTTCCACAGATAATTGGAAGGCAAGAGCAGACTCATTGAGACAAATGAGCTGTCATACAAGCAGGAATAATAGCAAGTTGAAGTAGTAGTGTGTAGGACTTGTCACTGCTGGAGATCACTAGGCACAGCTCTGAAATATTGGTGTTAGAATCAACTCTTTGCATTTCTGGAGTCCTAATAAGTTATTCATTCCTTGTATTTAAGAATTTTGGTAAACATTAATACAGGAAAATTAGTAATTTATCTTTTATCGTGATGGGCAAGCTACTTGGAATTAACATATCCTATGGTTTGTTTATCCAGGGGAGCTCCCTCCCAAAGTTGACCAACACCGGTGTTCCTACATAAATTTGAATTGGTTTAACTTGAACATGATTAGCTCTTGTCTGTTTGCAAAATACTTAGATATATTTGGATGACTCAGATCTGGGCTGGACTGTTTAGGGTTTGATAGGGTAACCTGGTGTAGATAAATCAGATTAGAATGAGTGCCTCCTGTTAAATTGTGCCTCCTGTTTACATCCTGAAAGAGCAGAGATGAGAGATACTTGTCTTTGTGTTGCCATCGGTCATGATGTTTTCTGTAGAGTAGAAACTTATTAATAGATTAGATTAGTAGAATCTGAGACATTTAAAGTCATTTAACAGATTTGGTCTAATTGGTAGTTATGTTAATAATCTGAATTACTAAAAATAGTGAATTCATTGTAATACAGACAAAAGAACTTCACTCTTTCCAAATCTCTACTCAGACTAAAGCAGGGTCTTTGAAGGGTTTCATGTAGGTTGCACCTGCTAAAGTAATGCCTGAGTGTGCTGCCTCTGCTATGGGATTTGGACTGAGCAGAGTGGGCTGGGGAAGGTAGGGCCTGTGTTGTTTGGGAAGCTTTTGAAGCTGTTTGAACCATGACCTCAAGGATGGCCAGAAGAGACATGGAAATGCAGAGACAAGGGTCAGCATGCACTACATCACCCCCTTCTGCAGTTACTACATGCCACGTGAACTCAATAGGAACCAATTACTTATTGTTGCAGATGAACCTTTGATTTCCAGGTTCCATAGAGAAGGCTGATACCATTAATTGGTGCTTCTATGATTGTTGCAGATTATTTAATGTGACCTGCTCCTTATGATACCAATCTGTCTTAACCTTCTACCTGTGGAAGAAGACTGTACTGAAGCTAGTATTAAATTACCTGCTTGCATGGTTTTGAAGCTGTGTT
>WAAG01017275.1:1482-14736 GCA_013390105.1 Tichodroma muraria
TAGTTGGAAGAGAACTCAAAAGAAGTATGGCAGGAGAAATGAGTGTTCCTTGACTCTGACCTGTGCTGAATACCTGTCTTCTAGGACAGTCAGAAGAGAAATAATTTTGTGCATTTGGATGAATTATTTCAGGAGGTGAGATTGTTTCAACTTTACACGAAAAGCTTAAAATTTGATGTATGTCACACTTCCATCAGTCATATTTTGCTATAACCTTATGGATTTCAGGAAAGCTATTTTGAGTTTATTCTACTGAAAATGACACCAGTGTCACGTTCTCAGCTTGAAATACAGAATTTTTATGAACTTCACAAATTAGTCTTTCTGGTCTAGGATAGAACTGTGATGTAACTGGCAAATACAAATATCTGACAAATCAAAATCTCAAAAAGGAATGAGTTTTGCTGGCAGAGTTTTTGTCTTTTGTTCTCCCAGAGGGGTGATTAGTGTAACATGCAAAATGGTTCCAATTAAATTCCTAAAAAAGAAAAATGCCAGCTTTTCACAGAAGCTTTCTCTTGAGGACTCAGACCAATTCCAAGTTTTACTGAGGTTTAGAAATATTTCATTTCTACACAGCGAAACCACCTGCAAGCAAGCACAAACCTTGAATGTAAAAAAATCTCTCAAAGCTATGTAAAAATACAGGCTGGTGTCAGCTTGGATACACCCAGACCCGGACCTGCCTTGTGTGTGCTGCTTTTCATCTCCCTCTGGCTGAACACCTGTGGGGCAAGGTGAAGCAGCATTCCAAACCCCAGTGTCTGAGAATGCTGGGCAGGTGGTTGTCATCTGTGGTAAAGAATTACTGGGTTTTATTTTGAAGACCGAAGGAGAGTGAGGAGAAAAAAATTATCCTGTTTCACTCTCCCAGTGAGCTGGCTTAAACGTGCAGCTTTGCCCATGTCCAGAGCAAACCAACTGACAGTTTGCCTTTGCAGGCTTCTGTTTTGGGCTGGTGGCTTCATTCAAATCAACATCTGAACAGGATAGGCCTTTCACACAAACTTCATAACGCCAAGGAATCTGTTCCAACTAAATTCCTGTGAACTAAATCTGATATTTTACACATAAGCACCAGAAATATGCTCTGTGATGTCATCAGTGAAATGTCAGCTGGCAGATGTATTTTCCTTCCCCCCCTCAGATACTGGAACAAATAATACATACAGACCATAGTGTGAGGACTACTGTCAACCTTAAAACTCATTTTATTGCATAAGTGGCCTGCCTATAAATTCACTTCCTTTTATTGTACAAAGAGATGGTAAAATCCCTTTCAGCCTTACCTGGCTTACATCAGAAAGCTGTATGGTATCGATGAAATCTTTTCTGTATGAGCTTATTTAATAAAAACGCTAAATAGCACTATTAGGTAAGGTTAATATATTGTACTGGCTGAATTTCAATGTTTATTTTTGGCAACAGATGAAGAAAACTAACACAAAATAAACTTGAGCTTTTAAAAACACAGCACCCAGACAGATTTTCAGAAGAAAGTTAAAATCTGTTTCTTTGGACTCATTTTTACACGGTGCTGTGTTGCATTCTGTACAGAAGAGATTGTTACTCTGTGACCCAAACCCAATACCTATCATGCTTTTAGGGTGAAATATTTTCTTATTTAGCATCTTTTTCTCCACCTGTAATTATATAACAGTAAATATTTATGAATGCATTTCAAAGTGTGTGTATACATAGGAAAACACACATACATAGATGAACACATAAACCAGGGTTTTAAGCTTTAGTCTTTGCATCATGTTGTTATAGTCAAAACAGGAAGAAGCTTAAGAAAAAATCCCTACTAAATTCTCTGGTCAGTTTGTGATGTTGAACTTCACTTTAAATATTTCCCTCTGACATTGAGGACTTCCAGAAATAATAGACAGCCCTAGTTTGCAAAAGACTGAGTTATGTAGTGTTCACAAACAACTGTCTGTAAGCAGATTGGATGGAGAGTGAAGGGAAAATAAAATAAACCACATCAGCTTGGAGCTCTTCGTATTTGAAAAGAAAGTTTCTGGGAAGGACAGGGGCTGTATTCTGAGTGAAGTTCTGAGCAATGCCTTCCTTCAGCACAAGTTATTGAGAATTGCAGCATTATCCAGCCACCCAAAAAGGGTTCACAGTGGGTAGCCATGAGGTCATGGAGACACAAGGAATAATGTTATGTGTTTCCCAATTTTGCAAGAGGATCTATCAACAGGCTGGGGGAAAAAAAAAAAATCTCCTGAGCTCTGGGCTGCATTAAAATTAGTTTTTTTTGTTTGTTTGATTAAGTTCTTTTAAGCAACCCTTTGAATTGTATTATTGCTCCTGTCCCCTTTCTTTCCCACTTTCATATAGGCTTATACTACAAAGTGCAGGGAGTCACAGGAGTTGTAGGATTCAGCTGTGAGCCTTGAGTTCCACCCATGGTCATATACCATCTGCTCTGTGGCTACAAAGGTTGAATCTCCTAGAATTTTGCTGCTTCGCTTTTTAATAATATTTTTATGTCGAATTCTTTTTCAGAGTCTAAACTCTTCCAGGTGAAAGAATTTATTCCCTTATTATCCAGTACTTAAAATGAGCTTTTGATACTAATTGTTATTACTTGGAGCTACTCTAACGTTATAACCTAATGATAACAATAATAGAACTACTTTGAAAATGGAAGGTTGCTCTTTTTTATATCAAGGCATAAAAGACAAAGGTTTTAATGAAAACATTTGTTGTCTTACTTGATTTCCTATTTGAACGCTGGACACTTGGCCAGCTACTCCAAAGGAAGTTTGACATATCTGGTTTATAGTAAAGGACAATTTTTTCCATTCTAAACTGATGCCCCTGTTTTATAGAAATACCGTTCAATATTCCAGGAAATCTAATTAAATAATACCCTTCAATGAAACAAAAAGCAAAACAAACCCTTCATCCTCTGCAATGAAGATTGTGTGGTTGATAGAGGTGCTTTGTTCGTAGATAACAGTGCTGAGGACAAAGAGGTACTTGCTGCTTCCTTGGGTTCTCAAGGGACTATGATGATAAAAATAATAACAAATCAAAATATAGGTTATATTAAAAAGCACAGCAGAAATGAACAGTCTCACAAAAGGTGCATATCAGATTGATGTGCCTTAGCTACAGAGCTAACTCTGACAGGATATGGAGGAGGAAGATCAAAATGAAAGAAAGGTGAGCTCGTTCATGAGGAGGTGTCACAGTGAACACAACTGAAATCAAAATAACCAGCAGATAAAGTTCATTTCTCCCAGATGGCCATAATTCAGAACAATATATGAATGAAAAGTAAGACCAAAATGCTACAGAAACGCAATATAACTTGAGAATAATTACTTAGTGGTAGTAACACAGGGTTGTATTATTAAAGATTCTTCATTTTCAAAGGTTTAAGCGAAAGATGAACCTTTGTTTTCATGACATTCATCCTTCTTTTGAATGCCTGTTGGAGCCCATGGTGGCAGTTTAATTGAGTCAGACACTGCTAAACATTATATTCATCAAACCTTTAATGCAGAACATTCACTTTCCTTATAAGTGTTATTTGTAAAATAATTCCTTAAAATTAAAATGTACAGTAAGGGTTTTATTTCATTGAGATCTAACAGAAAACACAATGTAGGCACACAGTTTGTGGTGGTTGGGAATGGGGCTGGGGCTGAGCCTCATCCCTGACAGGCTATAGCTGTGTAAGGCAGGTGAGCAGGGTTAAAGGTGAAGAGACCTGGAGTGCTGAGGGGTAGGGACCAATCACAGGAGAGTGGGGAGGGCACACAGGTGTAAGGCATGTGAGGTGAGTGGTATAAAGGCTGTATGGAAGAACAGCATGGTTGTGGTGCTTGCAGTCATTCATGGGGTCAATTGCATGTTCTTCTTTTATAAAATCTTCTTGCCATGCATTTGTTCCAAGTTCTGAGAGGACTTCTCTGGTGCACCAACACATCTGTGCAGAGCCCCTACCTGCTCCAGGTGAGTACAGCTGGCAGTGTCCAGCCCCTCTGCTGCTCTTCTGGGGACCTGTTCTTGGGGAGGCCTTGCCTTGGTGGGAGGAGGGCCTCTTTCTGTGTGTATGCATGAGAAGTGTAATGCGTCAAATATTTTTGCACGTGATATGGTTTCTGGAATCTGATCTGAGTGAGGCTGGGATTAGCAAAAGACCCAGTTGTGGGATTAGAGGGTGTGTGCTCAGGGCTGTGAGATTAAACACAGGTGGAAGGCTGGTCCCTCTGTTACCATGAATGCATTCCTGCTCTGCTGAGCCCAGCTCCGCCTCTCGCCAGAAGTGCAAAACTTTATAGGACAATCTGAGTGCAACGTTGACATTATTAGTGGTTTTGTGCAAGACATTGTTCAAGAAGCCACCTTTACCTGATTGCATGTTGGATGTACTCCACTTTTAGTAACATCAGTCTTTAGTTTATTTTATGAGGAGAAGCTGTAGTAAATCTGCTACACCTTAGACCCCAATGACAGGGGGTATCTAAAATTTGCAGCAGTATGTGTAAGTACAAAGTCTAAATTAAGAGAGATTAATTCCATCCACTACTTCCACTAACAGGTTTAAGGGCTTGACTTTGCGTAGTAACAAGATTAGAGAAATGCCTGAAGGACAATTCTTGAATAAAACCAAATGTCCCTAAGTGATTTCAAGTTGCAAAAAAATGTGCCTTTCATCTTATTATTAATTGTATAATTAATGCATCCTGTGTACTGATAATAATAATGCCATGTAATTAATTTTTAAGAATTAAAACCTTGCCTTTATCCAGTCTCATGGTCCACTTTCATGTTTATAGCTGAGAATATAAATCCTCTTATCTAATTATAACATGACTGGTTTCATTGTTCAAAAAGAACTGCTCTTTATTATTTTATGATGTTATATTTTACATTATTATATTAATTATATGCTCTTCTATGTTCTTTAAAGGGACCAAAGAAACAAAATTTTAAGACTTCTAAAGCTCATCAGTGCAATTTTGTGCTGGTTTGGATAAGGTGCGATATTTCATTTGTTTTCTGTGTCTGTTTTTGTCTTCCATGATTACCCATTCTGTTTACAAAAAGGCTCAATTAGCATTTGAATAGTAAGCCGGAGAGCAGACAGGTTGAGAATTCTTATAGAACTAATTTGGCAGGCCTCTCATCCCCCCCACCTCTCTCTCCTAGCTTTTTCTTTCTCTCTAATCAAGCTGCAGTTATTAAAGCTAGAATAAAAGAACTGATTTTTCCATTGCATTGATGTATGCTGAACAGTGCCTAGCTTTGCTTTTTCTTCCAGCTATGCTAATTGGACTCAAAGGAAATATTTAGTTTATAATAGCAAATGAAGAATTCATTAAATTCTAGCAAGGAGAAAAGTTAAGCAATAGAATTGGACATTATTTTTTTGAACACATCTCCCTTTCAAGGTACTTACCTTAATACTTACAAATAGCAAACATATTATTTAATTTTCGAACCTAATTGTAATGGGAAAAGTCAGAATTGGGGAAAGGAGGGAGAGATTTCTTTACAGTAACAGGTCTCTTACAAAATCAAAAATCTCAGTGGACATTTGACTTCAAGACACTTACACAGGAGCTCCTAACACAGCTCCAGCTTCTGTCTTACTTCCCCTGGGGTAAATCAGGAGTGACTGTATCGAAATCAAAAGGCTTCCATTGACAAGAAAAGTCTGCAAAGCCTGGAGTCGCACAAGAGCAATGTTTTACACTAGATTGCTAGAATTTTTGCCTCTGGTCATAGCTGAATGTCTCATAGGAATTATCTGGCTCATATTGCAGACTCACATACTGTAAATTGGGGAAGGTGATGCAGTATTTTGTGGTTCTGTTGTTGATTTTGTGATTTGGAAACACAAATAAAGACTCCTCATGTAAGTTGCTATGAAACTCACTAGTTTCACGCTAGCCAAACCAAAAGCCCTCTCAATTATGAAGAAGCATTGTCTAAAGGAAGGGTTTTTAAGTTATGGTTTTAAGCCAAGTCTTGATTTTGTGCTAGTCTAATGAAATCTAGAACTGGAGCCCCTGAGGCTAGAAGTATTGGTCATCTGTATTTAAGAGGCTCCTTAGAGCCTCTTAGAACCTGCACCCATAAATGCCTGGGTACCTCAGTAAACTCGCTTAGGCTGGGACTACTTGTAAGTCAAGGTTAAACCCAAATTTAGGTTACTTGCTGAACTGAGGTTTTTAAATTGTTCGTGAGTTCTAGGAATTGGCAGAAAGATTTGTCTGGATTTTTTTCTTCTAGATGAGGACAAGAAATTTTCTAGGCAAATGGCTAGCTATCTTATAGTAGCTGTATGTTGCTATGCTGTCACTGCTTCATTAGACTCAGACCTAAATTATAGGGGTGTCAGAGTACTCAGGATCATGTTGAAGATCTGAAATCTCTGGTTATTTCAGTGACTACAGAACTTATCACATCATCCTCACTGATCTGGTGATTCATCAGTGCCTTCCAAGCGACATATTTTGAGGCACTTCTAGAGACAATTTATTACCTGAATCGTGCATGGATAAAGTCCAGTGAACCTGCAGTTCTCCCAAGAACTCTTCCCAAGGCTATTTTCATTCTGTGAAATCCTTAGTTTTGCTGACAGAACTTGCCAGTCCTGGCTGCCATCATTGCTGGGCTGTTGGAGTACAGGCAGGCAGTTTCTTGTTGGTAGAGGCAGATTTCCTTCAGCAGTGGAAAGCCTGAGTTGTAACAATTTTTAGCAAATTTGTGCCTCTGTGCCTACGCAGGAGTGTAGACTACATCTCAAATCTGCCTGTTCATGCTGAAGATGTCAAGGTTGACATCAGGCTGGTTTGTGTGCGGAGATGTCTCCCACAGAGGAATTAGACTTTGTTCTAAGGAATATCAAGATTGACTCTTTGAGTAATGAATTGCAAAGTTAAATGAACTGTGTGCTGCTTTGCTTTGGAACATCTAGTGTGGCACAGAATCTTCTAATTTTTTTTTTTTTTTTTTTTTTTNGCCTTTAATTTATATGGTCACAGTGTGTTTAGGCCCCAGTCTGGTTCTGGTCACCTTCATGAAAAGGTGCTATGGGTACTTAGAAATCAGAAAATTACTTCTACTTCTTTTTGGCAGTTAAATTCTGGGTACTCAAATCATGGTCACTGTCTCAGAAAGAGATGATCTCTCATGTAGATGCAGCTCTTAAGAGTACAACTTGTCTTGTAACATGTGTATGCCTCACAGAGGTTGAAGATGTGCTGGTATGCCCTTGCTTAGTCAGGAAGGTTTTTCTAGTGTTGAGATCTGAGACAGGCAGGTTTTTAAGTGGCTTGTGGCAGGTCTATTTGATGGTGTGTGGTGTGGTTCAGAATCAAAGATCTCTGCAGTCTGGAGAAGAAGCCTGGTTGTTAGCATGGCAGTATCAGCACTTGGCAGCCAGAATCAATTAGGTCTGAGCGTTCTCATGTCACTGCTGTGAGCAGGGTTGGCTGAGGGGAGCAAGGTCCCTACACTTGTCACGTACCTGTATGTGAGGACACTGCCACTCCCCCGAGAGGCTCTCGCGTGGTCAGGGCAGCCATCAGTGAGAGCATCTATTGCAGCAGAATTATTACTGTGCAGAGATTGCATTATTGCAGTTGTGTTTGCAAATTCTCAGACAACCACTGCCTTGCTGGTGCTGGCATATGCGCCTTGGCACTGCAATAACAATAAAAGATGGAAGCACTTTGTAGAGAGCTGGCCTAAACCACCGATGTAAAAAAAGCTTGGCACTGAGGAGTTGTTGACCCTGCATATTCATTAGACTTGTTTCTGACCTTTGGTTTGAACTTAGCTGCTTGTGGACTTCATTTCAGCAAACTCTGCTGTTCCGGGCCCTCAGCGGCAGCCGTGCATTGGCGTCAGGAGTGCCAGTGTGTCACGGCTTGCATCGCAGCCCACGCGGCATTCACCTGGGCTCGGGCTTTTTACAGACTGGAGTTGCTGTAAAATGCACCACGCTGGTGCAGTTTGTCTTTCACCACCTAGAAAATAGCGTCTCTTTCTTTTTTTAATGGGATGGGCTGTCCCTTGTAAGGGATGCGTAACTTCATCCTTTCCAACTTGAACATTGCTGCATTTCGACAGCAAACCAGAGAATAGATCAAAGCTTTAATCGCTGTCTAAATAAAAGAGCAGACAGATCCAGCAGTGACGGGGCAGATCAGACCGGGGACATCCAAACAGGCTGCCGGAACGAGCACAGAAGTGAGCGCTGGTGCCTGCGATCGGGATCGCGGCCGCAGCGCCCGGCCAGTGCCCGCAGTGTCCCGGCTCTCCCCTGCCCTTCCAAGCTCTCCGGGAGCTCGGGCCAGCCAGCCCTGCCTCCTCTCGGCGGCATTCGCTCAGCTTTCCCTTTGCTCCGGTTTTCCAGCTCTCTGCACTTTGTCTTTTTGTCTTTTTTTTTTTTNTTTTTTTTTTTTTGAAGGCTGCTTTTCACAGCCCTCTGACCCTTCCTCCCCGTGCCACTGGCTGCTCCCCGGCTGTCCCCGGGCTCCCGGCACCTTCCAGCCCCGGCTGCTCCTCGTCAGAGCAAGATGCTGGACAGTGAATGAAATGAACGAGGAAGTCCAGTTGCAAATATTCCAAGTCTTTTCCGTTTCCCATCTGCTCAAGTATCTGAGTCTCTAAGAGCCAAACAACACCGTGGAAGTCCTGTTAATTTTTAAAAATATAGCGTTTATATTTATTTCGAAGCGCACACTGGAAAACATATTACACGTATTTTGTATTTAACATATGTTCTGTATAACTACAGTGATTATATATAAAAAATTAAAACACAGGTTACATGTTTTTATGTTGTGTTTACAGGTAAAATGAAGGCTTTGCAGAACTGGCCCCAGTCTGGCATCGCTTTTATTTAAATCAATATTTTTTCATGTTTGAACACCATTTTCTGACATGACAGCATTTTATTTTTGCCCAGTTCAGTAGCAGGAAGAAGAAAACATGGATGTTTGATACAAATAGTTTAATTTAGGGTACGCTGCTGGTCTGTCACTGCTGAAGGTAACAAGCTGCCTGCCAGCAGCACTGCAGCCTGTGTGAGCTTCAGCACAAGAAATAAAGCAACTTGTTTATGGCTGAAATGCAGCTGTGTAATAAGGCTGCTGGTCTACCCTTTGGGATTGAGGTTGTGCACCCTTTTAAATCAGAGCAGGAAAAGGATAAATCCACCTGCAAAACAGTTTTCAGCCATTGCACTCCAGGGAGGAGTTCAGTCCCATGGGACTGGATTTAAGAAGTGTTTAGGAACCTACAAAATGTCTGCAGCATTGTAAAATGTCTCTTAGCACCAAGAATAAGCATCCAGATGACCTTGAGAGGCTGGATGGGAGGAGGAGATGTGCCCTTGTGGAAGGGCAGCTGGAAGCCAGCTGTCTGAAATGGCACTTGAGCACTGAGATTTGTCATAGACACCCAAACCTCTTCAGGCTATTTTTGTGCAGGGTTTTTTTTTTTTTTGTTTGTTTTTTTTTCCTTTTTTTTTTTTTTTGCTTTTTTTTTTTTTTTCCACTACATTGCAGGGGGAGTTGTTTTAAATAGATATGTAATTGTTCTGATTGCAATTTGCAATCCACTCCATTAAACAGCTTGAGCATGCAGCCTCTCCCCACAGTTAGTAACAGAGATGCCACCAGCTGGTCTCCTGTGCAGTAGGTACAGTGATCACTTCTCAAGCTGATGAATTCATTTCTACTGCCTGGAATCCCTTGTACGGTCACCCTGATGACAGTCATCACACTATGTGTTTCTCAAAAAATGCTTGCAGAAATTGACTACTTTTATTTATCATGTGAAATGGTTTTATTTAGATGTTTCCTAAACAAGGGGCACATTTACACCGTCAAAACCAACAAAACCGAATAAACCAAGTGAAGTCTTCCCAGATCTATTTTAAAGAGTTTGTTCAGGATGCAAACAAGAGGTAGGATAATAATATAGCTAAAGAACAAATCCTCTGAACACTTGATTGAGAATTCAGACCAAAGTCTGGTTGGCAGCTGAAAATACTGCATCAAAAATGGAGGTCCATTTGCTTATTAACAGTCATTTCTTTAAAATTTCTGAAAATTGTAATGCCTGTTGTGCTACAAGAGTATGAGACACCTTTGACATAAACACTTCCTGCTGTTGCACACACCCAAAAACTGGAAAAAAAATCTTGCAAATTCCTCCACCTCAAAAATGTGAAATTCTTTGTTTTATTTCTGCTCTCTTGAGTGCTAGAAGCAGCTGGAAAACTCATGACAGTTTGTGCTCATACAGGAATTTTGTCCTGGTTTCAGTTCAATGAAGACCTTTGCGAATTGTGATGTGGTTAAAAATCATGGCACCAGATTCAAATGCCTTTACTATAAACAGCCTTTGAGGAGGGATGGAAAGCTACTTTCTATCATCAACTGAAGCCTCTGTTTTTCATGTTTAGTCCCATCTAATTATCATCTTGATGACAGTACTTCCTTAGATCTGTCGTTAATTAATTGGAGCTTTTCAGGGCAGAATTGGACTAGGAGAGGGAGACTTACGTTTTAAATATTCATCCCAGATTTTTCAATCCTTTCTTAATTCAAAAACAACTCATAGAGAGAAACAACTGTAATCACTTCATCTCAAACTATGAACACATTGTAAGGAGATGGTAAATTGAGGGAAAACATGGCCTTCTGGTCCTTGTTAAAGTCTAATGGGGAGGAAGAATCCTCTTGTAGCTGAGTTTTCAAGGCAGAGACCAAACTGAAATGTAAGAGGAAGGTGTAGTCAAATATATGCTGTAATGAGATCATCAGATGAATTTTGGTGAACAATTTGAAGTTGTTTTCAGTAGAAACCAGCTTTTCAAAATATAGGGTCACTTTCTGCAATGAAATACATGAAATTGGTGTTACATATATGAGGAAATGTGCTAAATTTAATGGTAAAACTTGGGTTTGTAGTTGTGTGCATGCCTGTACAAGTGACAGCTTTCACTGTGGCACTGACATCTCGTGCAGTGGTTCATTTGACTGTCATTGATTTAGGTGGAGCTAATTGCAGTCATAACTTCACACATGTGAAATCTTGACAGTGCTGTGAGCTCTGTAATTAAGTCCTAGAGTTTGTCTCAAAACTTCCATGAAGGATAGAAAGTACGATCCTTGGCACACAGAACTCCTTTACTAAGAAGCAGTAGCAGAAGAAAACAAAAAAATTCCATTCTTTAAGGCGAAAGTGTGCTTTAGTTAAATCTGATTGCAAATAGTTTCATTTCCATCAAGTTTGCTTTAGCCTGGGAGGTTTTTTGATTGCTTGTACAAAAATGTTGATTAATGATCATCATTTAAAAATAAATGTTTTTTCCTGCAGTGCCAGTGGGAAAAATGCTAATATTTATTGCTTTCCAGCAAAAGGCTTTCAGCAGGCCTGTCAGCATAACTAAAAATGCTTTACAGTGTTAAGGAAGATTAAGCTGACAGCAAGCCATTTTCTGTTGTCACATGAACAACCTTACATGAGGTTTATTTATTGAGTCGAGTGAAAATTAATTACATATATCAAAGGGGGAAAAAAAAAGTGTTGATTTAATTTGAAGATTTGTTTACCTTTATTTAAACAGCCTGAAAGCTTTTTTCAAGATTAAGTATTTTAATTAAGTGAATTAATAAATTAAAGTGATTCAGGGTCATTTTCTAAGCCAGAGTTGTTATAACTTCAGAATAAATATTATTAAAGTGTGTAATTAAGTGACAATTAATTATCAATCGCAAAGCTGACTGTATCACATAAATCTTAATATTGTTTGTTAAAGGGAAAGACCATGAAATAGTACAGGCAGTCGTCATTATTTTAAAATTCATGTTCTCTTGAAGTTTTTGAAGAGGGAGGGAGTTATTTTGAATTTTAATGCAGGCAGTGTTTCAGCTGCTCCTGCAAAAACTGGCAGATGGTAATTTATTAATATTCAATAGACTGTAATAGAAAAGATAAAAGCTAGTAAAAGTTTGTTATAGCAGCTTCTCCTCCAGCAATAGGTATAAAAAGATGCTGGCATTTTATCACAGCCATATAGGCAGGTTATGTGTTATTGTTCTAAAGAAATTAACACTTCTGCCTTAGAATGAGAAAACAAAATTATTTCTGGCTCTAATTCCTTGTTTTTCTGCTAGAAATTCCCAGCTGTACAGGCCTATATTGAATTTGTTTCGGAAATCTCCTACATCAGGACTCTGCACTTCAGTATCCTTGAGTTATCCTTGACAGTCCTGCTACTGGAAGAAATGTGGCATCTAGACTTGCACTAGTGTACAGGTGACACAAAGAGTAAAATCCAGGTAAAACCAGACAATGTTTTCACTGTCTGAGACAGAAATCACATTCCCTCACTCTGCCCAGATCACTGGACCTGAAATTCTTTCTTCAGCTCTTTGAGAGCTGAGGAAACACATCAGGCTTCCCCTCCCTAACCTGTGTTGCATTTTGATGATTATGTCACTCCCTTTCCTATGAGGAGAAAAATGGGAGTTTTGCATCCCTTCAGGCAGACCAAGGAACTGCACCAGGATTTCCCTTATTGTGGGTGGTTTTTATATAAAACCAAGAGGAGGGATGCCTGTAGGCATAAGACAGATCGACGCTCAGCAGTAGGGAGTTCCTCTCTTCTAAACAGGACTTGTTGTAACACTTTCTGAATATACAGGAGTGTGGTAGTGACAGCTTCAGAACACGAGTAGAGGTTTACCAAGCATTTTGGAGCAGGCTGTTCTCATTTTTTTTGCAAGTCTGTCTGTGGGTGACTACTTTCTCAGTATTCAGATTGTCCAGAATCTCATTTTGAGGATCTGCAGAGTGATACCAAGCACTTAAAATAAAAAAAAAGCAGAGCAAGAGGTTTGGATTTCACTCTGGCTGTCAGATACCCCAAAATCTCTATGTGCTATGATTATTATCAAATTAATATCGTGAAAATTTTCTGCATCTGAGGTGTTGTGAGAGCATAGCTTGTACCAGCTTGTATTATGTTCTGGTGCTAAAGTAGGGGAGGTTGCATGTGGACTGTAGGTTGATGTATATTCTGAGAGAAATGCTTAAAGGAGCCTGGGGATAACCCAGCTCTATTTATCTCAAGAAGGAAAAGAAATTTAAAAAAAAATTAATATAAAGCTGTAAATAACAGAATTGCAATAGTCATGTTGTTTTGTCCTCTGGGGTCTCCATATACGGGTACCATTATTCGCTTATACAAGGCAAGGTTTC
>WAAG01017285.1:0-23819 GCA_013390105.1 Tichodroma muraria
CCCGTTGCTCAAAGCCCTTTACTCTCCAAAATACTTCCTAACCCAGACATTAGATCTCTTGTCCCTGACACCCTCATGCCTCCAGCCCTCTATCAGGTCTCTCCATCCCTGGCCTCCTCCAGCTGGTCAATATGGCCAGAAAAGCCTACCTTGATCTTTACAGGAGTGCCTTTAGGGGTAGTCCAAATATTCAGAACCAGTCTGCTGCTATGAAGAACCCACCAAGGCACAACTTAAAGAGCAGAAAAGCAGAAGAGGCAGCCCCACCTGAGAATTCTCCATTGACTGATACCATTGCAGCCCGGAGAGCCAGGCCAAGAAGAAAGAAGGTGCACAGCTTCAGATATAATTGGAGGCATTACACTTGCAAGAACAGAAGCTGGAGTATGAGTAATGCATCTAAGAAAGTTGATAGATGTCCTGAAGGCAGTTTATATTTTATTCTACCCCTAAGCAAAAAAGTAGGCAGGGGAGGGAAGGAATGATCACAGCCACCTGTTCTCCTTTATGATTCCCTTTTATTTTCATAGGGTACTTCTTGCCAGCACAAGAGCTCCCCATGTTCCATAGACTGTGGATTAGAGAGTAGCTAGGCAACTTACACAAATGCCTTATTTTGACAGCAAGTCTCCATAGCTTCAGCATCTTTTATTACCTTTGTCTTTTTTCTCTTTCACTTCAGTTCTGATCAATTATTTTCTTAATGGCAATCAGTAAAGAATTAAAAGTCATTACTAGAAGACAGAGATAACATCTAGAAAGTGTTACACATCATACTAAACAAACTTTGCAACATATTCCTGTACTACTCATCTTGATTTATTTGTATATATTTGATCAGACGAGTATTTTATTCTGTATCCAGGCCAAGGTTTTAACATAAAGATAGGTAGATAGGTGCTCATCAAACCTCAAAAATAAAATTGGTGAAATCATGCCAAATGCAGTTGAGTCAGAGAAAGCCGGAACCAAAAACTGCACGGTGGCAAAGCAGTGTTCATATTCCTCCGAGTCACACAACACAAAAGGCATTTAAAATATAATATGAGTTCATCATTTTCAAGATGGAAGGCAGTCAGGCTTTTTTAATTGTGTAAGCTTTGTAAGACATAGGCAATGAAAACTGAGTTTCCTGACCAGT
Source organism: Tichodroma muraria (assembly GCA_013390105.1). Lineage (NCBI taxonomy): Eukaryota > Metazoa > Chordata > Aves > Passeriformes > Sittidae > Tichodroma > Tichodroma muraria. The sequence continues at coordinate 1,142 of WAAG01017285.1, forward strand.
GAAGTTTCTGTCTCAGTAAACAGAGCCTCCTGTATTACTGTAAAATAAGTGTGGTCTAGTTTCAAGATCTCTAAAAAGCAGTTGGTTGTATTTTCAGGACAAAGCGTATAGTAGCTGTATAGAAACCCCCTTCCATGAGCAATATGCCCAGAAACCTGGAGCCTCTATAGATAGGCGCATATAGAGACTTCAGCTTCGATTGTATCTGCAGGTAAATGGCAAGGCAATACATGCAAATATATTTCTTTTTCTCTCTGAGAGTGAAGGAAGACTCAACATTTCACGGAGGCAGTTCCTTCCTTTCTGTTGCTGAAGCTCTGTCAGTGGACACTTTGGAAGAGACAATATGGAATGGGGAAGTCCAAGTGTACTGCACTTCCCAAACTTGCTGTCTCCCGCAGTCCCAGCAACCCTGTGGCTGCCTCTTCCCCAAAAGACTTTTTTCTTCCCTCAAGCGCTTCCACTCGACCACACCAGTGTCCTTATCACCTTGTACCCACAGCCACTCTGCACAAACAAGTCAATACCCCAAGACGCTCACCTGGAGGTAGCGGCAGAAATAGAAACACATTTTTAACTAAAATCATAGGTCTATCCAGCCTCCAGATCTGCAGGAGAAATGTAATCTGACACAACATATTGTTACAGAGGTAGTAAAACAGTAGCGTTCTCTCTTCAACAGCTGAAAACTTTGAGGAAAGAAGTGCTACTCTGCCCACCCTTTTGGATATTTCGGTCTGTATACTTGTTTGGACTGAAATGTCAACAAGTTACTTTCTCCAGGAGGAACTGGAAAACTGATTTTATCCTTAAACAAATACCCCTGGGTACATGACAGGCACTGTTAGGGAGCCATGCCAACAGAGAATTTTAAAAAACCAGCAACCCCAACTATTTCTCATCCACCATTCTGTGAAAAACTGCCACAATCAGAACAGCTTGAAATAAAGCTCTCAAAGGAGCTGCACTGTTTTAGCCATCCTAATTCTCTAGTGCCCAACACTTCTCCATGTTTTGAGATGTGGCTTGATACCTACCTCTGCATTTGGACAGTGAAATGCTACTTAGTTTCCCATGTATGCTTAATTTTTCTTGGGTAAAACAGCAGTAGAGGTTTGGATCCACGATGTTCATGAAGTAAGGAAATGTATTTCTATCAGCCCCCTCCCACTACTGTAAGGCAGCACTCCTTGTTAGCTGTAACCAGTTCTGGTAGCTGTAGGGCAAACACTTCTGATTGAGACTTGAGAGTAAAAGAAAATTTCAGATGAACTTCCTTTTTGCTGTCAATCATGATTGTCTTCCCAGAGTAACCCAGCACCTGCAGCCTAGCAGTGTTCTCATCAGAAGTGGGCTTGACCCTTGAAGTCTCAGGGAAAAGAAATCTTCCTGACAGTGAATAAGTGTCTCTTTTAAAAGAGATCTGTGAGAATTCTGAGGAACAGTAAAAAAAAAAACCCAACAAACAAGCACTGTTTACTAATAACAACTTCTTTTAGTTCAATTCACTCCCCGGCAAGCCTGCACAGCACAGATGCAGCCTCAGAACCAAACTTGCTGAAACACACTTCCAAGTGCAGGTAAATCAGAGAGATAAGGAGGGTCCAACCACACAGCATAATCTGATCTTCACATCCTTCTTCTGCATCAGTGACGATGCTACAGACAGACGTGCCCACAGCAGAAACTGTGTCCATTTCATACAGCAGAGCACTTCTTGTTTTATCTGGGTGAGAACATAAAGGAATAGCCACTCAATTCCCCTTGCTTCCACCACTGCCCCCCCAGAGTCTGCTCCACAAGCCAGCCACAGGCCAGTCACAACGTGTGTTCCATACTCACTTGTATTTCTACATGAAAAAACAGACACTACGCTGCAAGTGACACATTTCAGATAGAATGTTCTTATTTTCTAGTAAGATTTTAAGACACAGATCCATGTTTATGTTTAAGACAGATTTTACACCTACGGGTCCAATCAGGTCAGTAGATAGGCCTTAATTTTAAAATAAGCACAGGCTTTTCTCCTTAACAGAAACTTCATAAAATTTTCCTGCTAGCACATAAATACTTACCTCGTACTTTTTTTAACCCAACAGCCTTATTCCGCACCTGAACAATTACTGAGAATCAGTGAACTTTTCTGCTTCAGATTTCAATACAACTTCACCAAAAAGTAATGTGTAACTTTTACAGTAATTAATTATTTAAGTTATTTGTTGGGTTTCGTACTCTACTTTGTATCTTACCTCACTCCTGCTCTGCCTGATGCATGTGTGTAAGAACAGAGGCTAGTGACTAGAGGCACAGAGATCATCTTTCTTGGGAAGAAAAAAAAATGCCAGAGAGTGAAATATTTCAAGGCTCTGCATGCACAGTTAATGAAACAATTGGATACATTTTCCTTTCAGAAATTCCTACCTCGTATCAGTCCTCGGTTCCCACAGAGGGACTTTACCTTAACAGCCGAGTCTGACTCGAGAGCTGGCCCCAAGAGTCCCTCCAAACTCTTCCCCTCACAGCCAACATGCTGGAAGTAGCTACACACTAAAAATGCTTTTCCAAGACTGGACTTTTCCTTTGAGAGAAGGGAAGGAACTTGGCACGCCATACCAGCACAAGCTGATTCCTGGCACACCACGCTGGCTGGGCCATACAGGTGGAACCACCTGTCCTGAACGAGTTCCCACAAACGGTGCGAGAGGCCAGAGAACAGAGAAAACAGATTAAGGAGACATTTAGGTCTAAGCTCCTCAACAACCTAAATGCTCTCAGGAAAAAAAAAAAGGGGAAAAAAAGTTAAATAAGGAAAGAAAGAAAATCAAGAGTCTGGGTGGTCGCTGGTTAATGTTACACTCTTTTGACCCGCTCCTATTTTTTAAGTTCCTTTTAGGGCTGTAGTTCTTTTCCTTTATGTTGCCAGTCTAATGCATTCAAGAAACTAAAATTAACAACGTGAATTGCTTTCCATCATCATCTTCTATGCAACAAAAACTTTTTAAATCAGGGTGAGCCACGTAATATAGCTCCAACTTTTTAAGTGGGAAACAGAAGCAGAGCAGTGATTTATTCCGAGGAGTCAAGGCCAGGAGATAGGCTTAAACAGTGTGGGACTGTCTCCATCCCTAAGCAGAAGATAATTATGCATAATGTGAAACAAGGGCTGTTCCTCTCTTTCTAGACAACAAAATTCTGAGGACTTTCCAAGCACAAGCTAAAATTTGCCCCCCTTTCAGAATACTTAAAAAAAATTTATAGAGACAGGCAGTGAAATGGATCTGTGAAAGAAGGTAGCTTGCTAACTGTGCTGAAATGAAAAAAGGAGCCTGTCTACTGTTACAGCAAGTCAAATATTTTAGAAACCTCCAAGTGTTTGATGGAGCATCCAGAAGGCAGGGGAAGCATAAACAAAAGCTGCCTGTAAATCACATTCAGCAAAATTACGTTTTGTTCTAGAATATGGAACTTGAGTCCCTGTAGCCTTGTATCGTCTGCAGTCATTTACATCAGCATGAAATAATATACTGATGGCCTGTAGAACCACCTCTTCGATGTAGCTAGCAGCATTTTACCCACATGACACAGACATCTGCTGTAAATGTCTCAAAGAAGTAAGAGCATACTAAATCTGCTGGACAACACACAAGCATACAAATATAAAAACCAACAACCCAAACCAAGTATTGACATTACAAATCTGCCTATATATTGAAAAGAAAATTAGAATGGGAACACGACAGCTAGAGTGGACAGTCAGTCTTCACTAAGACTGTTTTATGAAGTCCACAAATAACATCTTGCACATGGAACAACTTAAAAGAAAGCCACATTATAAGACTGTGCAAGTTTGAGACATACAACTTAAAGCCTGCATTTTAAAGCTTTAAATAGATGTCTGAGTTACAGTGGCTTCAGCAGCCTAAATCCAGCTCTCAAACATAGTTTGGAATACAAACTTTAAAAGCTCATTACATTTTTTTCCACAGAGCCCTTCCCTCAACCAGTGCATAGAAGTTATAGCTTCAATAGCTCCTAGACAACTATTAAGTGTGACTGCTTTCTCATCATACTTCTACATTTACACACAGGTCTTGCATACCGTGCACATTCACATTCTGCTCAGAAGCCTGAAGAATTGTGTTCCTGCTGACTGTCTCTGTAATGATAACAACTGAGCCCAACTAATTCACAAATATTAGGGTTTTTTCGCACTGTATCAGCCATGTTTTATACATTTGCAACGGATTTACAGAGACATCAAGGTAAAAACTATACCCACTGACTTTCAGAAACCCCGGTGAGAAGCATAGGATGCGACCCCTCTGGTTTAAGTATGACAATTCGAGGCTGTGGTGCTTAACCTTTCTGAAAACCAGGACCTAAACCTCATTCAGTGAAAGAGGATCTTATCTTACAAGTGAGGAAGTTTGGTTTAAGGCACTTTATGAAAATGATGCAACAGGCAGAAACAAGACGCAGCTCTCCAAGGCAGCAACGGCTCTCAGCTGCCTTGAACTGTACCATTCCTTCCCGCAGCTTCTTGCTTCAGTTGTCATGCACTTCTCAACCTCTCTTCTGTACTATAAACAAGACCCAAGTATTGTGGAAAATTCAGAGTGCCATCATCAAGTTTGAAAGACTCTATCACAATTTAGAAACAACAGTGGGAAATGCAGAGTCATGGAGATAACCTTTCTTCTAGCATTTCACAGTCTTTTGAGCACTGGCCTTTATAGCCTTAATAATATTCTTTGGAACTACCTAGTTACCTGCATAGCAATCCAGGAAGTTCTGTGAGGCTTTTTAATTGAATAATTTTTTTAAAAGCCCAAAGATTCCATCATGAGGCTTAAAATCAATACCAAATCTGTTTTAAATCCTGTGATATTTGCAATTGAGTTAGACAACCTTTTCCTAGACACTGCATGGAAACCGAGGGAGCTTAGGAATAAAACAGGCTTCATCTCAGTGCTGTTTTAGAATCAGTGAGAGACTCAGTGTTGAAGCCCAGGGTGGCAGAAGAAGGGACAGTGCTGGTCAGTCTTGTGAAATCTTAGTTATTTAAATAAAATTAATTCAAAGCATAGTATATGGATTTCCATCTAGCTGACAGAAAGACCAAGACCTTAGCTGAAAGTCATATTCCTGCTCCAAAGCACAGGACTGCTAGTTCTTAAAGTTAAAGTTCATGAAAATATTTACTTGGCGAAGAGAATATATTCTTCAATTGTGTAAATTGTGATTAAAATTTTAACACCTGAAAACAGGATCTAAATAGTTAGGAAACACAGGCAGTATATCAATGTTTTCCAGGTTTTAACATGTTTATACACTACTGTTTCTTCGGTCTCTTCTGATAAATTTGTTCTGCTCTGAATAGGAAGCTGGGCTAGACAACTTCTGGAGGTCCTTTCCAACCTTACAATGAGAGTTTTCAATACACAGCTCTTATCAGAGATGAATCCATCACTTTTTTATAAGACCAACTGACATCAATACCAAGTCGAGTATTACAAGTAATGACTCCCAAATCTAAGCACGGGATGTCACCAAATAAACATTGACATGCTTGAGCTCACTGATGGCATTATTTTTCCAAAACATGGCTTTTCATTGTAGGCAGTTCTAGACAGGAATTAATCTAATTAATTGATTTCTTAAGTACCACCTTGCTAGTCAGCAACTATAGGTAAAAGTAACTCACTAAGCTTTTATGGTCACTCTGTGCTCTGAATGACTGTCTGAGAAAAACTGATCTGTCTAGCATCTCAGTCAATTTATTCAAAAGACAAAAGAATCCAGGAGGTACCAGATTACTATTTTAGTGATGATTCTCTAAATGCACTGAAGCTGCAGTGAGGTTTGCCAATTTGTCATTTGGTCCCCTGAGTGCCCTTAAAGGCAAAGTGCACTTATTCTATATGTAACCGCATCCTCAAGCTTGACTGAAATGTGCTTATCGTTAAACACGCGGAAGAGAATTTCAGCTTAGCTGCTTTCATTAATACAAGCACATATGCAGCTAGAATTTCAGATCAAGCCCCTGAAACATTGGAAATCACCATTCTCTCCTTGAGCTTGCTGTAAAAAGGCACATCATAAGGAAATCGATGGAAAGAAGAGGGATGAAAAAGAAAGGGAGGATTAGTTAATAATATACCTTCCTGATATAAAAAGGCCTTTCTGTGCTCCGAAGTGTGTTGCCAGATCTAGAGTTTATCTGCAGTATGATCTGGACTCTTAAAGTTATTTTCAGAATATTAAAAACTTTTGATTTTTAGTTTTAAGGATACGGTACAGATTTCTGTAAATCAACAAGATAACTGAACAATGGAAGAAATGCTTTTCCAACAAACAATAATACTCATCAGTTCTAAGAGATGTATTTCATTATATTATATATATATTGATGAGGGGAACTTACCTACAGAGGTAGGAGAACAGTGAGGGTGTACTCTGAATTTTGAATCTGGACTGCTGTTTACCTCACTTACTTTAATACCAGGATCTTAAATTATGCCTCCTTACTGCAATTCTCCTCTCCTAATGTTTCCATACACTGGCAAGAGTGAAATGGACTAAACTCTAATCTTGGAATACCATGGACTCTATTCTTCCCCAGTGCTATTAACTCTTTCCAAACAGAAAAATATTTAATTACAGCACTGCAAGTGAGAGAGTGGGAGAGAGAAAAGAATATTCCATCAGAAAAAAATTTGAGATAATGAATAAGAAGGGAAATGTCACAGTGAGGAAGCTCATTTCAAAAAAAAGCTGCACAATGCCAACAACAGGATCGTCCTAGGAGAAGTTCAAATGAAGAAAGTAGATCTGAAATGAGTGACTGACAAGCATGATGGAATGTGCAAGTACCAAGATTTGGCTTATTAATACAAAAATGCTGAGCTTTGACTGCTATTATGCATTACACGTAACTCCTGAAGAAGGAAAGTACAATCTCTGATAGTTAAAGGAGAATATGCAAGGAAAGGGTGAAGGATGCTTTGAAAAAAAGGTGGAGAGACATACAGTAAGAACAATATAGGATGATGACATGCTAAACAGCAGGTCTCAGTAACCTACCAAGGTTTTTGAGGGTAGGAAAGGAAAAATGAATATCTTAAAATCACCTGTATTTAAAAACAAAACAGCAGAGAAGGCATGCATGAATAAGATATGGAAAAATCCATCTCTAATCTTTTCACTGGCAAGCAGAAAGATTCTGGCCTGAGGAATAATGCTCTGGGCTTTATCATAATGAATTTCTGTCTAAAATGAGAAGGAAGATTCTTTACCACTGTTACATGACTAATATATTCAAGCACTGTTAAATCAAGCTGTAGGACAGGCATACTTTCTGCTTCTTCTCCATATCTGTTCCCATTCTGAGTCTGGGTTTCAGAAGGTGTTTGACTTCACCATAAGCATCCAGAGTGCAGTATGTGCAGCACACAGGACTTACACAAAGCATTTGCTCTCCGATGTTTCTCTATTCATGCAAGTGAAATGCAAACTATTGCACTCCATCATTCCTCTTACCTAAAACTCCACATGTCTGAGCCTCATCCCAGTGACACAGAAAGCATTACAGAAACAATAATCCCCAACTAGAAGTGATACCTTTCTGCATTACCCCATTACCACTCCCTGTTATCAGAAAACTTCAAGGGCACCCAAAGTATTTGTAAGGCAGCAAATGGCAAGTCTCTGATGTGTTTAAGGAGGGGTATTGGGTAAATGCAATACCAAGAGTTGTGTAATTTGCACTGCAGACTCACTGCTAGGAAAAGTAACCCACCACACCATCATAGCTTCCCACTCCACACACTCCAAGCAAAATGCATTTCTGGCTATCACTTGCTATCGACAAGAATGCACAAAACTTCCGGGTCTCTTCTTTACCCCCACACCCCTAGATATTGCTTCTTAGTAAAAGTTTTGCTTCCTGAATTTTCTGTACTTACTTCTCTGCAAGCAACAGGCACCAACTGCAGTGCCTCTGGTGATACAGTCAGATTAACCCAGTCAGCCACAGGCTACTTAGTGACATGTGAGGGTAGAAGGCCTTGGCCCGCGGGTCCGAATTGCGCTGTCTTTGCTGTCAGCAGAGAGCTTGTTTAGGAGGATTGATCAAAGGCAGAATTTACTCAAATGTCCCTTGCTTGGGAATAACAGCAATTAATCACAAATCAGCAGCACAGATTAGTAAATCGTCAAGAATTAAACAGTGTCAGGTGGCAAATTCTAGAAATGCAGCTATGGGAGAGAAGATAGGATAGGATAGGGTCTTCCTACAGAGCTACTGGGAGGCTCCTATTATGCTTTCCAGCTAACAAAAGGTGTCTGTTGGAGGGTGGATGGGCGGGAAGCATGTAACTGCTGGGCAATGGGTGCAGCCAGGCAATGCCATGTAGAAAGCAGAGCTGCATGCCAGCACACCGCAGCAGTGGAAAGGCACTCTTGCTACCCCATATCTCACCCCAGTGATCTGGGTTCTCCGAGTTCGCTGCTGTATCTTAATGAGAAATGAAGAAGCGGAGCTGGGGAAGAAAAAGCTGCAGAAGGCATTGGAGAAAACTCATGTTTTCTCCCCTCTACAGACAGCTGTCTTCCAATTTGGAAAGCTGAAAGGTAATGCAAGAAACCAGTATCAAAGGGGACCACAGCTCCCAATTTCTTCAGGTGAAGCCTGGCAAATGTTTATGGGTCTCACTTGGACATGCGAGTGTCACTTTGAGATGGGTGACCACTGTACTTCAGCTGTCTTCAAGAAATAGACTGAATAAATAAAACTGAGCATCTGTAAACTATCACGTTTCAATTCTCACCTTTTTCCCATGCTAAGGAAAAAGAAACAAACATTTAAAGTTGCCATGGACTAGCTATGCTGTAACATGGTGGGGTTTGTACCCAAAAAAAAACCATTGAAGAGTGAATGATGCCACAACATTTTAAATGAACCAAAAATATAACCCTGTAAGGAATGAAAAAACATGGTTCTCAAGAGTTGGTGCTGCCACACACTCATAGCATATGCTATGTACAACACACAGCCTTACTGTGTTTTATGAACTGTTTTAATTACTACATTCATATTAATATAAACATGAAAACCACTGCCAACGGTGTCCCAGTGTCTGTAAAAGTCTCTATTCTGCAGCAAGCTCTTGAAATGAGGATCTCTGCCTTATATGTGCTGATCTGTCAAATCCCATACATCTGATACAAGACATCAGCACCCCTGACATCTGTCTGCAGCGCAGCCTGAACCTCATGCAATTAAAACCTGGCTCCTGCTCCAAGGCCCTGTGCCACAGTCAATCACACAACCAGGCCATGGGGCCATGCTTTACCATAGAAGAAACATACCAAGTCTGCATTTACACAGCACCTTTTACAGGGGCTGGCACCAGGGAAGGCTCCTAAGGATAAAGAAACAATCAGGGGATGTAAGATTAAAATGGGTGTTGCTGCTGCTGCTCGCCGGAGTCCTCTCTGCCTCTTCTTCCAGCAAATGCCTACCTAAAAAAGTAGTGATGGTGAAGTCCTCAGAAAAGTACTTTATAAGTGTTGCTCAAGTATTTGTAATATTAACTTAGCAGGTTGCCAACTTTTATTGTTTCTTTCATCCTAGCAGGATTCACACAGCTGATCTCTCGAAAGCAATTAATCAGTGTCCTAAATTCCACCCACCAATGAGCCCCTGCACACAGGTTTCTTAAGAGGAGAAACATTAAACTTTTTAATTAAGTTTTTCCATCAAAAATCCGGTCCTGCTGATAATGGTCAGGAAGGTATGCAAAAGTAATTACTCACACAATCTGTTTGTCACACTCTTGCCACTCTCTTCTGGGGCATCTAGCATTCTTCTTCCAATTCATTAGCACCCCTGACCTGCCCACAGTGCCTCAGGAACAGCATGCCCCTGTTTTCCTTCTCTGGATTAAACACTCCTGTACATTCACAGGTCAAGAATCTGGATGCCTTCCCCCTTGCCACAATTGAATAAGCACATCTACATTTGTTGTCTGTTTTCAGGAGCCTGAGAGTGAAGGAGGAATCCAAGCCACTCACTTCCCTGGTGAGCTTAATTAGCATGTCAGACAAAAACCAGGAGGAAGAAAATTTTATTAAGAAGAGATTTTAAAAATTGCAGCCACCTGCTAGACAGTGAAACTCTCTAGCCTTTCCTCAAACAAGGAGGGACTGATGGGCTTGGAGCAACCTTTGCTTCTCATCCGCCAAAGGTACAGCACCAGTCAGGGCTAACTGAAACTGGCATTTTGTGACTTAATGAAAAAGCTCAAAGGCAACATGATTACCTGCACCAGAGTGACTCATCTCCTTGACCCTTCAAGGGAGACAGGAACGATGGATAATAACTCTCCCACTTTACAATGACCGTTTAACTTTCAATATTTTCTACAGCAGATGACAGGCATCTCAGTTTATTATTTTTGTCAGAAAACACTGTACTGTATGGTTTACTGTATAACCTGTGTTGTTCACCAGTGTCAAAAGCCAGTTAAATCATCAAGGCAATCTATTTGCAACTCAGCTGGTTTGACTTCACTGCTTGCAATAAAACCACTTTGCCAATAGGGAAATGATAAGCAGGGTTCTCAGACATCCCCCACTGCACAGCATGTAGATTTTGCAGAATTTTGCAGTAAGAAGTGACACCACTTCAGTCCATTTGTGAAACAAAACCCATGTCCCCTCCTCCCCGGGGGGAGGGGCTGCCATGCAGGAAATCTACAGCCCTTTGTCCACCTCTGACCTCCTTTATAGGGAAAATAATGTATCAAATACCACTAAGTTAAGCAGCAACGTAGGAGCTCTCACAAATAAATCCAGGGCATACTATCACTCTAGTTATCAATAGCTACACTGAAATCCTCCACTACCTGAAAATGGAAGTGCTCACCTGTCAGTCTGAACCTGCTTATCTTCCTTAATCCACAAGCACCCCAAAGGATCAAACTGGTGGTACTGCAAAGCTGCTCATGCAATGTAACTCATGGAACAGCAGTAGATCCTGCTTATGGAAGCGTGGCTGGAAGATCTCCAGCAACATTCCTACCCAGCTCCTCAAACCAAGCAGCCTGGGAGCCAGAGTAATGCTCTCATGTAAAGACAAGATTTCCTAGACCTTAAATATTTCCAAAGAGAGATTGCAAAGTGGGTTTGGGCTCCTCAAACGTGAGAGGAAATACAGAAGTTATAAGAAGGATGGGAGCAAAATGCTTTTTCCTCAAAACCTTTCTGCCCATTTCTGAAGAATCTCTACATCCTGCTTTGCTAAACCTACACAAAACTCCTGAGAGAAGACCAGAAATCCTACGACCATATTTTTAGTTTTGAAGTTGGAAGAAAGCTTCTGGACAGAAAATACCAAGCCCCTCAATTTCCCTAGCTGTTGCTTCTCCTCTAAATTGCTCAATTGATACTGCTCCTGCTGACAAATTTGGGCACTGTCTCTACAAACACAACTTAACATCCAGCAAACTGGCCAAAATCATGACAGATGGTGCAGTGTTACACCTCAGCAGTGTAAAAGGAGGCAGAAGAGGCAACGTAACTTAGTACCACCCGGAGAGACCCTCCATGTGTTCAGAGACTGGAGCTTGCAGCTTTCTGCAATTAAACCTGTTTCTGGAAACTATGCAAATAGTCCTGTTCTAGGCAAAAAACAAGAGGTACTTGTCTCTCCTCAGTTCAAAGCCAATTCAAGCAGAAAGCCTTCAGCCAGTACCTCTAAGAAAGCCAGGCTATTAATTCAATTCCCTGAGTTTAGACAGACACCTGACAGTTTGGTCTTAACTTTTACAAAATACGGTCCTTATGGCCAACATCATAAAAACATGATGGAGTAGCAAGAGTTAAGATTGTCACCCTGAAGTTACATCCTGTTTATATTTTACATACTGAAAAAAACCTCAATTTTTTACTCAAATCCCATTTTCAGAATTTCTGTTTAAGGAATTTGGGAGTATAGTATTCCTTGTTTGTTTTGTCTAAACTTTCAGACTTTCTGGCATCAGATGAGAATCTGCAAATCTGAGGTCCATAAGGTGGCTATTAATACATTATTAGGGCTGAGTTAATGACTCAGCACTCATCTGCTGCATATATTTCTCTAAACAAAGACACAGAGATTAAATGCTACTGGTACAAATACTATAGCTTTCTACAGAAAATACTCTGTAGATTATGGGTCTGGATGCATTGCTAGATGAAATTATATTAATCCCTTTAGGGTAAAAATAAAGGAAGGATGAAAATTTCGTGACCTACTTTTTCCCTCTAAACTTGAAAGCAGTATTTTTACAGTACCCTTATCTTCCTCTTCCTAAAATACACAGCAAATATTATAACGTGGAGTATGTGAGTTGATTTTTAGAAATACAGCTGACTTTGCATCTTTAACTAGAGTTACTTCCAGGAAACCCTGGCTCACTGCTTATTATTTTTACTTTATAGATGTTCCTACCCTACAGCACCTTTGTGACTTCCCAAAGAGGTTTTTTTCAGACTCATAAATCCATCCACAGACAGACACATCAGGGCTATCTTTCGTTTAGTTTCTGCTATGGGATTTCTGCCCTTTCTGTCTAATTTAAACTATTTCCTAAATATTTATGTTTCTCTTTGACGTTGCTTTACACCTTGTTTGCTATGTCACTCCTTTATACATCGATAAGGTTTTTCACCTTGCCTATCTTGGATAATTCAGCAGCAGTTATCCAAAATCCTAATAAATTTTTGCATTCCCACTTTAAGCAATTAAGGATATCTAAGTGTTCAGCAGTCTCATAAGCACAATTCCACCACAAGCTGTTGCTATTTAATGAACTGCTGATTAGAGGGTACTCTTTCCTTTTGTCTGTCTAACAGTCCCAGGACGTTATACAAGGATGTTTATACAAAACATCCTTTCCAGGAATTCAAAGCTGATGGTCAGGCACCACGACACTGTGAGTGTGTGTGTCAGCACACATATTCACATGTATCTGTGTGTGTCAGCACACATATTCACATGTATTTGTGTGGAGAAAGAGCAAAGACACATATAAACAAAAACTAATGTAAATCAAACACAGGAAGTATTTCTACACAGGCCTCTGACAAGACAACAGTGCAAGAAGAAACAAGATGATTGTTTACAGCTCCACAAGGATCCAAAGAGCAAAAAAAATTGAACAAAAGCACTGATGGACATAGAGAGAACATTTTGGAGTCGCATCATCAGTACATAGTAAAGGATCCTTTATTCTGATCCCCACTACTTAAGCATTCCCCAGTTGTATCCTCCATCTCCAAAAATAAGGGAATAAACACAACAGCACCACTTGGGAGGGAGGGAGAGAGGGAGGGTGCACTACCACGACGCTATCAGTCCACGTCAGGATCTTTACTATTGCTCTATTTCTCCTGACATCTTCAGATGTTTCTTGCTGCCCAAAGCAGCCCTCTGCAGGTACGGCTGCAAGGTGACCACTCCTGCAAGCTCCCACCTCAGCTGCTCATCTCTGCGCCTCCTGCATGAAGCAAAAGGGGGTCGGATGGAGAAGCTCTTCAATGCGCCTCTTTCTCTCCATTCAGTACACAGGAATACAAGATAAACACGATAAAATTATATTAAATACAAGTGGGAATATTCAAGCACCGGTAACGCTGATGTTTAAAGCCAGATGAAACTAGATTACTTTGTGTGTTAGGGTTCTCTCCCCCTAAAGAGAGCACTTTTATGTTCACTGGGGAAATACAACAAGTCTTTCGAAGCCCTCGGACAAGCTGTTGCACCACAGAACAGCTTGGTTAGGGTATGAACTTTTTCTGCCACGTGCTGTGTAGTGGGCGTTGCATTAAAGCCAATGGAAAACCATGTGGCATCTCAACTAACACCTGCACAGTTCTGGACAGGCTTCTGGACCATTTCCAGCTGCCTGAATCATTTTAGGACCAGGTCAGATGCATCCATTTTGCTTTATTTTATGGATGTGTTAAAAACTGCTGCACTTTCATTCTAGATCTTTCATTTGCCAACCTCAAAAATACTTAATTAGTATCTTCAGTGCATGAGGTGAACAGGAATAGGCAACTGAAAGCATTAAGTGTAAATACAGATCTTTATCATTCATGTTCAGCAGAAAACCAAAATGCTCCTGTTGTGTCCTGATTCAAGGTATTTAATTCATTAGAAAGTATTCCACCTTTTGCATAGAGCAGCAGAAGCACAAGCGACAGCTCTGTGTAGCTGTGCAGACTTTATACACATCCACTGCAATTGCTGCCAAATTCAAGTCTGTTTTCCACGGGCAAAGATATTTCTCGTCAAGTGGTAAATCAAACACCAACTCTATAGAGAAACCTGAAATGGGGGCACTGAATGGCAGCAACTTTGGATGTAGATAAAACCATAATAATCATTAGGAGAGCAGAGGGTTAACTAGGGGGATTTGCTGCCAGAGGAAACCGTTCAGGCAAAAAATTAGAGGAACTTACATGGTTTGAACATTTGCAAGACCACAACTATTATCTGTATTCAAACTGTAGTGGACTCCATTTTTTAAAAAATCTACTTGTAAATGAATGAAACTTCAAACTGAACCCATAGTGGCTTTACTGAGAAGCAGAGTATGCAGCCAAATGGGGAAAAGACGCACTCCATAAGACATGGTTTGCAGCCTGGTACCATCACAAGGTTTTACCACCCTGCCTTACCTGTGCCCCAGTACTGCAGTAATGCAGAGCAGCCAAAGACATGGTCACCAAAAACACACCAACAGTTCAGCTGCTTCTCAGGATTCTGGTCAGCTATTTGGCTGTCCCACTGCCAGAAAGATCTGCTCACTTGTGATCCTGTGCAGACAAACAGTGCCCTTCTGAATTCTTCACAGTGTTCAGTGCTGTGAAACTGCTGAGTTTTCATGAAAGTGAGGGAATCAACACCACATCCACACAACTAATGCCATTCACATTATGCTGTAGTCACCAATCTACTCCCAGCAAATCTGACCGCAGAAAAGTCTTTTGTACCTAAGTATAGAGGAAGGCTGGGGAGAGAGTTCCTTTCTGGATGGTTCACCTCTCATTTTTATTTGGAGACTTGTCACAGGTTTTTTTGAGTATACAGAAAAGGCACAGAACAAACATAACAAGCATGCCCGTGCAGAAAGCTCCTCCTTCATTTGTATTTTATTTACAATAATAAAATACCAAACCAAACCAAAACACACACACACACAAAACAGCTAAGAGCAACAAAAAAAAAGAAAGATTTACTTGAACTGTTACCTCTTCTAGCCTGGAATGATGGAGGACCTCACACAGAGAAAGTGGCAGGGCAGGACAAACTGGCACAGTGAATTGGAAGGTGAATTTTGGCACTGCAGCTCCCTACCTGCATGCAGAAGCCCTGCACATCCAGGAATGCCTTACAGACCTCAGTTCTCCTTCTGAGCTCCTATTCTTAAGTGCCAGACCCTTCCACTTCCAACACTATTAGGCCAGAAAGAAATCCCTTTACACCTTGTTTGCTATGTCACTCCTTTATGGAAGCCTGATACAAGCAATAGAAGAAACAAACCTGAATTGAGATACTGATGAAACACTGATGTAAGCGGCTTAGAAACAACCCAAGTATTTTTTACTTAATCCTTTAGAGTTTTCCTAGTTAGTTTTAATAATTAAAGGAAAAAAGAGGTTAAATTTAAAAATTAAAAAGATATTTCATTTGAATTGCTCCCTCCTCTTTTCTTTTTGTTCCTACTCCCCCTTTCATTTGTGCAACAAATCTCAGGAGTTCCTCAGGTACAAAGGCTGCTCAAATCTCATTTTTAATATTTTGCAACTTAGTTATTCATCAAAATCAATGTGATTTGGGATATTTTTAATGAAAGGAATCCACAGGTTTTCTTGCTAGTTGGTTGGAATTCCTTCCTTTTTTAAAGTCATGAAGTAAAAAACAAACAATTGTGAGTTAAGCCAGCTAAATGCTTGATTGCAATTTAGAGCGGCTTTACAGTAAGAAAAACTTCCAGGGCTCGTCAAGAAAGAAACAATACTCTGATCTGAAATCTGCTCACAACAATGACATTTCTGTCGTTTGAGAAGTTAAATACCACTCTCCTCCCTTATCCATTTTCCAGTTAGTCATAGCAATTTGTGTAAAATTCAGAAATGTCAAATATAAAGAATAAAAACTAGATCTCAGGCAATCTCTCAGAGAGTCAGCATTTTTCCAGAGGGTGAGAGGAAAGGCTGCACCAAAGCACTGAAGCATAGGAGGGGTCAACCATGAAAACAGAAATTTGTCCAGCCCAATACTGGTCCCTCTGACAATAGACAGGGGCAAACATTGAGGAAGAGTGTAAAAGCCAGGACTAGGATATCATAACACTTTTGTTATTAAACTTGCTTTATGTTTTATGAGGGTAGAAATGTAATACGATCAGAACTCATAGACAATTTTCCTTTCAGTAACAGAATAATTAAAAAAAAAAAAGAAAATTTTTATTAAAAAAGTATTTCCTGTATCGCAATAACTAAGAGGCAGCACAGTTCACAAACACCTTGTATAAAATCCTCAAATAAGAGAAAAGCACAAGTGCTTCTTGGTTTAATGCAGTATCTATATATAGAAGGGAGTGGGAGTATTAAGATGTAGTAACACCTAAGAGATACTACGTGAAAAAAAATCCTCCTTTCACCCCAAATAACACAGCTGACTCAGTGTCAGTTAAAATTGTGTCTGAACATTAACTGAGTTTTCACTAATGTAATGTTATTATAACATATCACTAGGTGGTAGAAAGAGGAGAGGGAATGAAAATTTCCAGCTACTTGGATTAAAGAGCCTGGGTCAAGCAATAAAAACCATACAGCTGATACTGGATTGCTGAGAAAAGATTCACTAGCTTATACAATGCATAGCATGGAAATCTATTTGGTAAGTATAATTTCTCTACCTTCCCACTATCAAAAATAAGCAAGTGGCTGCAAATGCTGATAGGTGTTATGTGAGAGTTTTTGACTGAAAGCACTACCCTGGGACAAGCTATAAAGCATTCTTGAAACACTGTGATTCATTATCAAGTACCTCAAAGGGACTGTGTTTTAGACTACAGCTAAAACCTCCATCTACTGTGGGTAAAAACAAAGCATTGCACAGTGTCACGCCTTCTGCTGCTGAGGGGAGAATGGCAGGAAAACACTGTGACAGAGAAAAAGAAAGCAAAATAGGGATTGGAATCGATGACCCTAAAGGTCCCTTCCAACCCAAACTATTCAATGGCACCATGACACAGACCTAGAACTGCATCTCTGTAGCAGATTACTGTGTCATGTTTACCTGCTAGACCCCAGCACACTCTGCTTGGGTAGAAAAGAAGTTCTTTTGATTTCCTAAGAGATTTTTTAAAGCTGGAGGTGAAACGTTTTATCTAACATATGCACAAAAACAGTACTGCTCAAATTTAATTACTTAAATACTTCCATTTATAATGACACTATTTTTTCACCAAACAGGAGATACAAGAATAGACAGCTACCAGAACACATACTAAATGCTATTCTTTGCAAACATGTACTTTAAAAAAATCAAATACAAAGAAACTAGCACTCAGTTGACAGCTTCTGATGCCAGAAGGGCATAACTAATCCAGACAGACTCATACATTGTAGTAATACCAACAGCACCAATACTTGAGAGGTACAAGAAGCATCCTGCTGGCGCTGCAGCACGTGCAGCAGAACCACCCGCCCGGCTGCCTGGAGCTGCTCAGCCTCAGACAGGCAGGAGTTTCCATGCTGATGGATGCTCCAGGTGCTTGCAAGAGGGAACAGTTTGTGTCCCTGTTGTGAATTTGGGGACTCACTGACGCAACAGACACCACCACTGCGTCCACTAGACTGCTTCTGTTTGTGGTGTCTGCTTGGGGATACAGCAAAGAAGAGAAAAAAGAATGGGAAGGTAAGAGTGGTGGAACAAAATACTCTTTATCAACATTCTTAAATTGACCTTGATTCAATAAAGCTTTGGGATTCCACACACCTTTTCCACCTTTTCCACCTTTTCCTAAACACTTACAACACCTTTCTAACAGAGACACAGACTTTGGATTTAAAATGTGCTGCTAAGATTGTAGAATGAGCAGGAGTCAACTGGCTCAGCAACATTAAGAGCAGGAGTCAACTGGCTCAGCAATGTTGTTTTCATAGACCCCCAAAACTGATCACAAAAGGCATTTATTTCAATATGCACTAAGACAGTGGACTGTTCCGTCTGCTCAGGATACTTCTGAGAGCTCTCCCACAGCAGACGCAGTGACCTGAACTGGAACAGAGAGATGCTGGCCTTTCAACACATGAGCCACTCCCAGTAGGTACCTGCTCCAGAGCATTTATGCACCTGCATCTGGATCGAGACAGAAACACTAGGGGGACTGATACAGCTTGATTCAACAAAAAATTACAAATGCCTGAGGAATGCCATAAAGTAGACAGGAGAAATACAAGAGAACTCTGAGAGAACACAGTTCAGAAGTAGAAACTGTTGCAGAAATATTACTTTCAAAACAGACCAAAAAAAAGCCTGGCAATGCTGAAGTGCTGGGAGAGGAATATTTGCAAGCCACATAATATTGAGAAATATCTCTAAAAACATAAATTTGGCAACATCACTTCTAAGCTTGAAAGTATGATCAGTATTTCAGATTTTTAATTCTTTTTCTATAAACATTCTGTGAGTTCTAAAATATATATAAACTATAAAATAAAAAAAATAATAGAAAGGAGTAATAAAAGCTGTTAACCACTTCTCTGGCATTAGTATTCTTCTGCAGAAATCTCTCAAAAGAATGAAAATAATGCCCAGGATTTTTTGATGAACAGAGATCTTGGCTGCATTAGGAGATATGAAGTGACAGAAACATGCACAGTGAGACATCTCATCTCTAGGTGATGATCTTGCCAAATGCCATGCCAAGTATTACTGAGATACTGTAAAAAAAGACAATTCAAGAGAGGGAAAAACGCAATTTCTTTCATCATAGCGTTCTTTCTTACACTTGGTAGTTTTATTAGCACCTTGCATGTATGAAAATGCATTTGTGATCATAAATATCTTCTTGTGTTCATCATTTACCTCTCCTCTATAGTAATAAAGAACATAACCATGCGCATTTACTGAGGTGAGAACAATGTAGAGATGACCCTGATTTTAAAAAAACAACATGCTTTTTATGATTTTAAACATCATGATATCCTGACTCTTCTGCTGTGCTTGCCTGTTTGCACATGGAAAGTATTTTTCTGTTACATAAACTGTACCAGAGAGAGAAGAAATCTGTTTTGTTATTTTTATTCGATTTGCCAAAAATGAACATTAATTATTCAGTTCGTATAATTAACTCCCAACACAGACAACATTCTACATGCAGGAAGACTCTCCTTTGGGCAACCAAACTGAGTTAAGCAGTTCTACTTGAGCGACTTACCAAATAATTCAAATGCATAATTCAAATTCAGAAGTGTGTATAGGAAGCATGCAAGACGTCAAAGCCTTCCCTTGCGGCACTTCTGCTGTGCATCACTGGGGGAGATCCATCACTGTTTATGTCCTTCCTTTCCATGTGCTCTTGTCTCGTTCCCATGCACTCCACATGCCATGGACACATTCTCCTTGGCTGCTCACTACAGCTGACAGCACTTTGTGCTCTCCTCCTGCCACAGCCTTGCCCACTGCCTTGAGACTGGGCAGAATGAACAAGCTCTGAGCAGATAACCAGACATAAGGGAGACATTAGAAAACTCTTTCTAATATAAAGAACAGTACAAGGATGGTGTGTGCTGCTCAGGTTATATGCAACTGTGGAAATAGGGAGGGTGAACGAAAGTACATCAGGAGTGATGTGGTTATAGGTGATATTGATGCAGGCAGGCACATTCTATTGGAATAGAGTGTGGATATAGTGCATATGCAAGTGTGGGTATGTGGACAAACACAGAATGTCATCTTTGGGGATTTTTTTTCCTCCAAATTTTAGACTAATTCAAGTATTAAAAACCATTACACACATAAATACAATTAATTGGGAAAAAAAGCAGAGCTAGCATATTTGCCCTTCAAAAGTTTCCTGAGTCTAGCAAGCTCCAGGAAACCATGCACGAAGCTTAGACCTATTAAGAAAATATACTGCTTGCACATATACATGCCAGGATGTGTGAGAAACAATGAAATTAAATAGCAAGATTGGTTGGCTCTGTTCTTCCCTCTACCAATCTTATTTAGAACCTCTCCAATGAAGCATATCCATAAATGCCCCTCAGTCCAGGTATGCTTCATTCTATCTGACTTTAATAGGCAATCTGTCTTCCCATGCCCTGAATGTAGAGCAGGAGAGGCTCACTTCACAACGCTGAGACGTGACACTCGTGAATTTGAAGTTTTCAGACCACCTCTAGTTGAGCTTCTACAAAGATTCTGCAAAAAGCTGTTACTTTTCAGCAGGTATTTGAGAAATATTATCCCTTAATCTGAAGATAAGCAAGCTGAAGTACAGACCAGAAATGTAACTTTTCCAAAGTTACTACGTGCACTGGTAAGACCTCAGGTTTCCCCAGCAGCATTGCCAAAATCTGACCCACTTTGCAGCATGTAGTAATGTTACCTTCAAGAGATGAAAACAAATTCAATTTAATTAATATTTTTTTTCAGAACTCCCTCATCCTTGATTTAAATCACTGGCTGAAAATGTTTTTTCTAACATGACATTTGCTTTTTTCACTCATTCTGTGAACATATTTTAAGCCTCTACTGCTAATGATGTAAAGCAGAAACAGTAACTCTTCCAAAAAGCTGAAACAGTATAAAGGATTTTGCACATAGATGGCTGGAGAGAAGGGAGAGCACAGAGGATTGACGCAATTCACCACATGGATCAGATTCAAAATCAGCTCTAGGTCACAAGTGAAGGGAAATGTGAACAATGGTATGGTGAGCTCAGTCTAAATGTCACCAAGATGACAGAATCAATGTGGCACTATGGGTCATCTCTTAGTGGACTAAAACAACACCTTACACTACAGTTTAGCATGAAGACCAATCTAGAGGATGGGAGCATAGACTGTGTTTGCAGATAGGTTGCATGCACTAGGCAACATAAAAATTTCTCACTTCAAGAGTGCTATGTTTGCACACAAGTCCTCAAAATCTACAAGTCAGAAAAACAGAAAAAACTCAACAAATAAAAACAGTGTTTATAAACTATGGAAAAAACAAAGAGTGACATAAGGGATTTTTTCCTATATCCTCATAATTTACATTTCTTCCAGAAAACATATACATCACTAGCCCCAATTTTTGAGTGAAGCCCTAGATGAAATCAGAAACCTGCTGTTCTTCTTTATTTATTTCTCACCATCATCATCATCATCTTCTTCTAACTGACCAGCACCTTTCAAGTATTACCTTTCAGGAACTACCCAAGCCTAACTAGAACACTTCCTTAGCATATAGCTTCAAATGAAATAATCATAAAACTGTTGCTAATTCAACTTTCACTAAACACATTCCTTGATTGTGTTCAAAGGTTATAAGTGAAAATACTAACTACATTTGCTCTAAAAACTGGTGCTTGACAAGTCTTGTTAGGAAACCTTCTACAAAGTACTTCCTTCCAACCAATGTTATCCTTTCAGGTGTCCAATTTCTTCTCACCTAATTCTCATATTAATCACCATGCTTTCCATTTCAAATGCTTTAATGAAGTGAAGTCACTGCTGCACTTTTCTCCATAGAAACTTATTTATTCTCAAAGAAATCTGTAAGTAGTTTGGAAGAATAGTCCAAATACCACTTTTCACTTGGCTTCTTGTCTTCAGTTAATCTTCCCTTCAAAAGTGAATCAAGAGCTTCACAGACAGTGAGTGAATACATGCAGTCATGTGGTGAATTCAGCCACCCTGTGTCTGGAGAAGCAGCCAAGGAGGCTATTTCTGTGCCTGACAGGCACTGCGACACAGAGCGTATCCAATAAAGACCGAGTGATGCCGAAGGCTGTGGAGCTTCCAGGGTGTAAAGATGGAGAAACAAGAAACGCGCAATAACAGCAAGTTATGGAACAAACCCCATGAAGAATATTTTCTTTGCTCTTTAGGAAAATCAGAGAACACCTCCTAATTTCCTGCTGTCTTATCTAATTACTCTTCTGTGGTTTTTCTTCTGTTAAAATCACAGAGCAGTTGTCAAACTGCTGGTGTAGTTCCCTTGCTTGTGTCAGCAATGCATTCAATAAGCTTCATTTGAATATAATGATTTCAATATCAATAGCAAGCAAGCACAACATTCCTCTGTACTCTCAGCCAGAGTAGCAGCAGCATGGAAAAGCTCTTCCTTTAGCACCTGGATAAACAGCAAACTCGTCTTTGATGTTTCTCTTTGAAGTCAAGGCAGAATTAGCTTTTTAGTAGCATTAGGAATGACTCACTCACTTTGGATGCCAACTAGGGTACTCTGACATTTTCATTTTTTTAATCTTTGTGCTGTCAGGGAAGAGACAGCTCTCCTGCTAATTCCTCCAGGAGTAATGATTATTATCTTAAGGACTCTGCATCCATCTCTAAGTTAGTGACCCTTAAAAAGGCTAAAAGAATTCTCCCATATCCATGCATT
>WAAG01017352.1:6911-19728 GCA_013390105.1 Tichodroma muraria
GATAGAGGAATATACCAATATACATACATAGCCACATGTTGACACTGAAAGTTCTTTTCTTTTTATAGAAACCTATAAATATAAGAGAATCTTCCACTCTAGACCACAAACTGATATGAATTACAATGTAAAAATTTATAATTAAGGCATAAAAATCTCCCTCAAGACACAAGTCATACTTAAGTGTCATTTTGCTTTTTAGAGACCTTTAGCAATTTCTCTAAGAAGTTTGAAGCTCAAAGTGAACCTTTACACTTGGTTTCTTTTAAATTAATTCATATTGTTTTTGCATAAATTCACCATCTGTCAACAGAGAATACCTGTAAAATCAGCCTATGAGATTTGTCGGTGCAATATTTAACCCTTTCCAGCTCTCCCAAAGACAGACCCTCTTCTCACTCCCCCATAGCCAGCCCAAAACGCTTTTTAATATGTGTACAGACACATTTGACACTGTCCGCTCAGGTGAGGAAAGGGTTAATATACTGCCCAGTTGTGTCCTATCATAAAATGGCCACTTGCAAACAACTAACCGCACGAACGCCCAGCCCAGATTTCAGCTAGTTCTGGAGGTTGGAAATACTTTTTGTTGGGCTTGGCAGGGAGAAGGGGGATCTCTTTCAAAGGTCCCCAGCCCTGCCGGCTCCTCAGAGCCCAATCTCATCTCGCTGTCTGAACGCCAGGACTGAACAGGGCGTTTGTAACGTTCAGGGAGAAGATGAAGTGGGCAGCGAAGTGGCAGATCTGGGAACCTTTGCTGGCCCTGCCCCATTCAGAGGTCACAGGCAAGGGAGGGACAAAGAGAGGTGTCAGGACAGAAAAATACAGTTAAGCTTGTGGAATCTAATAAATGGTAACTGAGGAGTCTCCACAAAGAAAGAAAGTTGAGGTAGGAGAGCCTGAGCCAGAGGGCTTCTGAGCATTGCTTCTCTCTTTTAACACACTGATGCTCAGTATATCTTAGGATATGATCTATTAGAGGATCTTTCATTTATAAATGCCTATTTACAGCCTCGTGAGTATCTGTTGCTGTGGAGTCTAACATGGGCAAGAGCTTTCATATAAGTGCTATTACATATCTTGGGCTATGCTGACCTTCTCTCAGGCAATCAAGTATCATGCTAGTGGACACGTTGTCTGGACAACTAGAGCTTTAATCACTAGGAATGGTTGTATTTATTACAGAGATATGGCCCAGCAAGGGAGATTATATAGAATGGCAGAGAAATATAATGCAGTTTGCTTCTTAACTGGACCAATCTTATGTTTGCTCAGACAGTTATAGGAAAATCATTTCAGCACCTAAACACAGTTCTTAAAAAATGAAGGAGGGGAAAGAACAAGAGTCTATAAATAATAAATAAAGAGTTGTAATGAGCAGGGACATACCAATCACCAGTAACATAGCCAGAGAGAGTCTGTTTTCAAGCAGAACTTCTCCTGAGAAAATCTGGGTTTGGTTTTGTGCGATTAGGTTTGTCATGTGTCGTCAACCGCAACAGAAAAGTGGGAGCAAACAGCCCTGGAGCAACTGCTACGATCACCATACAGTGGTGGCTATATCCCTTACAGGAGTTGGGTGGGGTAAAGGAAGCTCTGAAGTACATGCAGGGAACTTCCCTCTCTGTCCTGCTGGAGAGGGACAGCAAGAGAGACACCCAAGTCTCACCGCAAGTGAGAGTCAAGTGAGTTCAAGAGAGTTGCTACAGCTGGAACACGGGAATTTCTTATGGACTAAAGAGCAAGTATGCTGGAAAGGGAAACATACATGGCTGGTCCTCAGCAACATTCATCAATGAGACTAAAATCACTCTTGTGTTATTGATGTCTGCAGAGATTCGTTTTCTTTTTTTTCAGTGATACCAAAATAACTATACGTCCTAGGGCTTGCCCTCAGGCTGAAACACTACTCCAGATGAAGGGATAGATGTTTCAAACTGAAAACCAGTGTAGCCCTTATCTTGGCTGCAAGTTTCCTATTTCAAAGGATGAGAGTCCAGGCCACTGTGAGGGCTGCCTTGACAAGTACATGGTACTATTACATCTCCAGATGAGCACAAAGTCTGCAATGCCATGCAATTGGGAGTCAGACAGAAACACCCACGTGCACTGCAAAGGAAGCAGCTCCCCATCCAGGTTTCATCTTACGGGATCAGCGGGGATCCTGCAGGGCAGCTACGAGAGGGTATCTGCTTGCAGTCTTACACCAGCACACCATACCATCCACACCACCATCAAAGAATGTGCATAGGGGTTTCTTTGTTGCCTTAATTTTGAGCCTTGCCCAAAGCAATCCAAAAATTTTCCAACCATTAATACGTGAAGTTGTTCTCTCTCTCTTAAATCAGTTTTTGAAAAGGAAAAAAACACTTATGTTCCTCTAAACTCCTCGCCTCTCTCCTACTTCCATTATTTTTATGTAGAAACGCCAGAAGAAACTCCCTTTTGGATGGGCAAACATGGCTCTGACACCCTTCAGGATTTATCTCAGGAAAAGAAAGGTGAGAGAGATGATTACACTTCCTTAAATGAGAGGAGGCAGGAAATATTTATCCTAATAACCAGTGACCTGAAGATATGCCAGGCCAGGAAGAAAAAAACCTTAAATATTTTTTAATGAGAGTCAGTATAACATAATCCTGCCACTTATCAATGGGAGGAAAAATGTGAACGTGGATCTCCCTGTCAGACCAGCCATTTCTTTCCCTTTCCGCATATGATCTCAGCATTAAAAATTATTCCCAAGCATGTTCCAAGCTATGATTTTCTTTATTTCTCTCTCTCCTTCCACTCCAGACCTATTTCTTCAAAATCCTTCTCAACGGAAGTGAGATACGTATCACATTTGGATTTCTATTCTTCACACAACAAAATCTCAAACTACTGACAGTCATGCTGTCAACACGAAGATTTGCAGTGCCTCAGGCACCCACACTGCAAAGGTCTGAAGCAACTTCCTTGTCCCCTTCCTTAGAGAATTACTCATTGCTGCTCCTCCTTTCCCTCCCACCTTCTAGAGCAAGCACCCAGCTGCCCATGCCCACCCACGCCCACCGTGTCTCTGTCCCCTGAGTGGTTTGGACACTGAGTGCTGAGGGGTGAGGGGGATATGCCAGCCCCTGCAGGCTGCTCCGTATGCTCTGTTCTCAGGGCTGTTTGCCGTGCGGGCCGCAGGCTTCAGGCCTTTGAAGGGTCGAATACCATCTTTTGATTTACCATGGCTTATGGGGTATGGGAAAGCTTTACAACACACAGAAGAGTCAAAAAAAAAAAAAAAGAAAAAAAAAAAAAAAAAAAAAAGGAAAAAAAAAAGGAAAAAAACCCATAGGAAATACCTTAATAAAGACATACAAATGATAATAAGTAATTGAATGGAATAGATCAGAGAAGAAAGAGACAGCTCTTAGTATTAAATGACATAAGAAAAGCACAATTAAATAACTCACCCCTCAAAACAGTCCTTTTTCACACACATCTATCATGGGTTAGATGCTCAGGGGGTACTGACATACAGCTAGTCAGCACCAAGCATACTCAGATCTTCAGAGGTGGTGTTGATGATTGTTTCTCACTAGTAAGGAGATTTTGGCAAGGTTGGATAAAGATTTGGTTCTTATTTGTGACATTTGGGCTATGAGCAGTCTCCGTACAGTTATTGCGACTTAAGAGTGAACAACTGTAAATGAATGGCTCTAGTGAGGTGATTTGTCCTCAAATTCTGTTCTTCAACAGCAAGGTAACTGCTGTTTTTGTAGAAGGAAAGTCCTATTTGAAGGACATTTTCTGACAGTTTTATAAATCTGAATAAAAGGAGTGGTGAAGTTCAATCTAGGTTCAACCAGTCATCTCTCTTCAAGAACACTGACAGATTTCCACTGACCCAGCCTATAGTCACTTTGGGGAAGATTCAAACTCACAAAAATTTACAGCTGAAAAGCTGGCAAAATGTGGCATACGCATTGCTTCAGTCCTTGCTACTACACAGAATCAGCTTTCAGTTTACACAAGGGTTTGTTTAAAGATTTTTGTCCCTGCACTAAGCTGTCAAAAACACATCTTTCCTGAACACATGTAGACCATCTGTCCAATCTTGAGCCACATCTTTTAGGTGCCAGACAGTAAGAGTTGAACAGTCCACCTCTAGGCTAGGTGATGGCATAACAAATCCCAGAGAGTGCTAAGAGTGACCGAAGCCAATCAGGCATACAATGTTGACAGGCCCTGAGGGAAAATACTTTCTGCCAGCATGATATAATGAAAATTGGAAAGGAAAGAGTAAGCTTTAAAAAATAAGTATATTCAGGGTCATACAAATACACCCTCTTCATATCCACTAAGGGTCAAAGTCTAGGAGGCCCCAACCACTCAAAATGAGCAATTCCCCTGACTCTCCTTCATTTTTAAGAAGATAAAACACAGTTAAACAAGTGTTACCTTTCTCAGAAGAAAAAGTGACAATTTTTGAAGTCTGGCAATTTTTCTGCTGTAGTACTTCTTATGTGGGAATATCAAAGCTGATAAAAGCAGCCCTTACTACAATACTAGCACATCCCTCATAGGGGGCAAAGAACTCTTTCAACAAGTAGAGAAACTAGGGCTTGAAAAGTAAATGAACTGTCTCTGGGCTACTAGAGGATACTGTAGAGTTGGGCATACACTCAGATGCCCCAACAGAAGCATGCCACTACCAATCTTTCAGTGCTTAATTTTATTTTCTGAGAAAAAAATAGCTAGCCATAATTTTCAAGAAATGAAACAGGGAAAATATAATCTCATTTTTCTTGGTTATTAGTAACACCTAAATAGATCAGAAGAAAAGGCAAACGTATAGATACACAAACACTCTCAGGTTTTGTGGAATGTTCTCATTGCACATGTGAGGAGGCTCAACAGCACTTCTTTTGGTCTGTTCTCCAGAGAAACCCTGCAAATCTATGAAATTTTCCTTCACTTAGAGTTAATATAGGCAGACATGGCTATCTTCAAACTGCTGTTTCTCTTTATTCAAAGAGTTACTGTCACAGCTGAGGTTCATCTATACTGTCCTATAGGCCAGTCTGGATAGCACAGCAACTGCTCTTATGCAGCTACAGGCTCAATAGTGCTTTACACTTCTTCAATCAAGCTAAACAGAGAAAATATGAGGGGTTTTTTTTTGGTTGGTGTTTTGTTTTTATTTACTAAAAGGCAAGAGTTTCTATAGACTTTTAGATGAACACTTTCCTTTTAAGTGATACGAACTTGTTTGATGCATCTTCACTTTTTTACTCAAAAAGTAAATAATAGGGTCCGGCTTGCAATTTCAAAGCCCAAAAAAGATCTCACTAGATGCAAATTTAAAAAGCAAGCTAGTTCCAGAGGACAACATATTCTACAAGCAAAGCTGCTACATGGTTTGCTCCTGAGAGCCACAGCAAGGCTCTGAAGACGGTGATACTATTAGCTCAAAAAATGTGAAGCTTGTTCCAGTGGGCCTTAGAACTCTGAAAGCTGACAGCAGCTTTCACGGACTATGCACAAACCTTCATATAAAATAACTCACACATTAAGAGCTATAAGACTATGCACTAGTATGTTAGTTTTGCCTCTTTGAGTCAGAACCTCTTTTTAGTTATATTACTGAATTCACATGAAGCAACAACCTGCATCACTGAAAAGTGAAAGAAAGCTTCAACTCATATATTTACATTCTTTAGAAATTTGTCATTCCATAGAATATCTAAATACTGGCAAGAAAATTAACTGAGACTAATCTAATAGCACATTCACTCCCAACTGTTTTTGTATTTGTCATTATTGTTAGACTTGTTTCTAATTGTCTTTTTTAATTATTTTCTGGGAAAGTATAACTCTAAGGAGACAGAACACAGCCCTTAGGGATGGGGGGATGCACTTTTATTACTGTTAGTTTCTTTTTTATAAAGACACAACAAAAACATCAGGCTTTTTTTTTTAGATATATAAAATATGGCAAGCTGTATCAAATACTGCCAAATCATGCAAAGGGCAGGGGGTTCACAGGACTTCTGCTTGCCACCATATCCATTTTTGCTTCCTTTCCATGTTTGCCTTTGACTGTTTTGAGTGATGCTGGATGAATGAGGGATGTAACTGATCAAAAGATGGACCAAGTAGCATGTTTCACACAGAGCTCACCAGTCCCAGACCAAGAAAGGAAACTTAAAAACTTGAAGACTTAAAAACCAACACTGTCCATAACGAAGAACTGACAGCAAATCTTCATGCAGCAATGCAGAAGAGAATTTCTCTCCGCAAGAGAATATACTTATAAAAGTTTCAGCAGTTATTTTAGAAATCAATCCAATCCAATCAAACCAACAGAAAATAAATGAAATAATTTAAAAAAAAACACTAATCACAAGCCCAAACTAATAGTGAAGAGGGCAGTGGAAGGTGTTTATACGATACCTAAATTGACCATGAGTTTGACCCGGCCTCCATCCAGCTCCAGGCGCAGAGTGTCAGCAGAGTCTCGTGAGGTGGTTGCCATCAACAGCCCATAAGCACGCTGGGACATGAAACGGAAGGACACATCCTCTGCTTCCGTGTGCATCACCATAGGCATGATGATCTTCATGTACATGCTGCCATCATAGCTCAAGATAGAGGCCTCTGCAAGGAATCAGCAAACAATTGCAAAAAATGAGAAGTTACACCTCTGAAGAGCCCTCACATCTACCATAGAACACTGTGTCTACAGAAACCACAGCACTTGCCACAGAAAGGTATGTAACTGGGAAAAAATGCAACAAACATTTAACTGCATCCAGAAACCCTGCGGGGCAAATAGGAGCAGCAAATAAAGATATGGTGTTCAGTGCAACTGGTGACAGCAGTACCCATGGACATGAAATTCCCAAGGTCAAGCATGTTAGGACAGAGCCCTTTTGTGATTATAAGCTAGCAAAGCCTTTGTTTTTCACATCTTCCAGAAAATACAATCTCCTTCAGTGCACTGAAGACCAGCCTTCCCTAGGACTAGCAGTAATGACTAGACTGACTAGAGCTGTGATTTCTGGTACTCTTGCTATTGCTTATTTAGAGAGGAATTTCATTTCATTGATATCACTTTAAAGACAAACAACTGTACAAAGTGAATTTCCTAGTAGGTCTTTTCTAAATCAGATTTATTCCATTTTGTGATTTTAGATTTTTCCACTACTTACTAACAACCAATATTAGTACAGCACTGCTGACACAACCAATGCAAATGACAAAAGGAACAAACCAAACTCTATTGTAAGTGCCATTCAAATGCAGAAAAAGTAAGAAAATAGAGGCACAATGAAAGCCAGGAGGGGGGGAAAGGAAGTGAAGAGAAGTTATATTTTTCTATCATCTCTGAAGATGTCAAAGAAAATTGGAATTTCAGCCAAGGAAAAGAGTTAAATTTAGCATTCTTCTATTTGTTCAGGGTCCTGCTTGCAGAAAGTGATATTCTCCTCTAAGGGGTGGAATTAAAGTCTTGTGTTAGAACTGCAGCAAGCACTACAGAATGGCAATCATCTGTGTTTCTTCACAGAATATGCTCAGAAGCATTTTTATCTGCAAAATTTACAAATCTACATAAATATATTAATGTATGAATCAGAGCATTCCTATTCCCCACAGCCAACCCCTACCAAAGGCAGAGCTGTAGAGATCGCTCCATGTAAGGATTGTACCATAAAACTACATATCAAAATCCCAGAGTTAAAAAAAAAAATAGACTGGTTCAGATTCCTAGAAACATGGATGAATTGCTCCGTAAAGCTCTCTCACCTGTATCTCATCCAGTTCAGTTCAGCTGAAGTTTTCTCAGATGATTGACTGGGATTCTCTCCAGCCACCACCACCCCAGCACGCCCCAGAAAATTAACAGCCCATCTTATTTAACCAGCTGCAAAACATGTATTTGGAATGTAGATGTTCTCCTTATGTTTCATCCCTCTGTCCCATTTTTCCCAGCCAATGAGAGCAGAACTCCCATCAGGAAACAGCAAGCTTGGCAGAGCTGAACCTTACATATCCTCTCAATGTCTAAATATTAGATGCTACAGAAGGATAAATGGATGGGAAACTGAGGAACAGCCAAATGTTCATGCCATAAAGCACTCATGGCAAGCTCCAAAATGGCCAGTAACAGAACTGCAATATAATAAATATGCAATTGAGGTGATAAATAGAGCTATAAATATCAAGCTGATAAAGTGACAGAGGAGACATGTATGTGGTTCCAAAACATTTGGGGAGCATCACTACAGTTGTTCTGGTGCAGCAACCACCACACTAATAGCTGGTACGCAGCACATCTGCAGTCATAGGACACACAAACACATTAAGAAAACTTTTCTGGGAGCACCATTAAGATGTCCGTGAGCAACATCCCTACTCACCAGTTCTCTCAGCTGCATTCGCCACACACTGTCACGGTCTGTACACAGAAAGCTTTCTTACATGCATCACCCACTCAGCCATTACACTACACGCATCTCTGGTACCAGCTGCCAGTGCTGCCCTGGGGTCCCACGTCTTCGTTTGGCCAAGAAACAGAGAAGGAAAGAAAGCTTCTTTTTCAAGATGGAAGAATAGCTTCTTCTTTTCAAAGTGCAATTCTCTTCCCCCTCACGTCTGCACCTCTCACTTGCCACCCACAGCTGCAAGCTGGAACTAAATGTACTGTATATTATACATACACTCAAAGGCAAAGCCTATGTACACACAAACCCTTCTTGCTCTCTTTCCTCTCTCTCTCTGCAGATTGTATTAGAAAATGCAGTCAAGCATGAAATGGCTCTTTTGATGCCTTCAGCTGAGATGTGCCTTGCATGAAACAGTTGCTGGTCCTAGCACATGGACTGCTGTGAGAAGGGGGTTGGAGGATATCGGGACTACGAGTGGGAGTAGCTGACACAAGTGTCCCAGCTCTGCTGCTTCCTTCTCCACAGTGCCATGCATTAGGTGCTTTGAAAACATGAGTTTTTGTGCAGTGACTAGAACAAACCAAAAGCATGGTAACAATGAGTCTCTTCCCTTCAAGTAAGAACTTGTGTCCTTCAGCTTCACTAATCCCATTGCCAGATAATTACTGTCCTTAGACAAAAAATCCCAACCCTATTATACTTATGTGAGAAGGATCTGAAGAATACTCAGAATTGCTGAAGATGACATAAAAGTTGGGACAGTGTTACAGCTGACATCCCACTGTAGCCTAAATTAGGTGTTACTGTCCCTTCTCCAGCCAGTCTGCTACAAACAGGATGCAATGAAACCTCGTAGCAATTAAGCAGATAAAATTAAATATCTTGAAACAGTTGAAACAGGCTCTACACATCCCAGGAGACGATGTTCTGTTCTTGTGTGTGCCCTATGCACCTGATGTATTTCAAAAACAACAAGATTTCATTCTCACTTTGCAAGCCTTCACAATCTGGAGTATCCGGGGCCTTCCAGCAAATCTTGCAAGCTAACCATTCCCTCCAGCTATGAAAATACCCCTTCAGAGTAGGGTATTGCCCTAGTAGCAGTCATACAAATAAGATGTATTTCCTTTCCCTGACAATCAGTCCCCAAAAGCTTGAGAAAAGCATGTTACAGCTGAGCAACACACACAGCAAATCTGCTCAGGGTTGAATGCAACCTGGCAACAAGTGCATGACCTCAGCCTCCCAGACACCTGTACTGGCAACTTCTGCCTGAATACAGGCATCCATTCAATTGTCCTCAGCCATCTGCAGCAATGGGACTGTAATGCTTTGCTCAGCACCAAAAATACAGGCAGCAGCACAGTTATCCAAGTTTAAAATACATGGACACTCCTGACACCCTTCTACTTTAATGGTAGCTATTATACTGGATGCATAGGAGCAGTATGTGAAATCATGTTTAAGAACGCAACAGATTTGTACAGACAAAAAAATTGAGCGGCATTTATTTGTGATCCCAGTGCCAAAAGCTTCATTGCCATTAGTTTGGAGACGGGAAGAGGAAGAAACCAGGTGCTGGATCAAAACTGCTCTGACATAATGCCAGAAATCTGTGAAAATCAATATGTTATTAGGAGCAATTAGCTTCCCAGTCTTGTGCTCTCAGACCCTGCCAGTTTTAATTTTACACTTAGCATCCAAAGGAGCAATTCATTGCTGCTTCCACACAATGCTCTGCATAAACCTCCTAGGGAGATGGAACAGCCATATTCTTAGCATACAGACAGAAAATTATTCAAGACCCCTTCATGCTTTTTCTCCTGCTTTCTAACCTCTCTCATATTAATCTTCCTTGCCTTTTCTCCTTCTCCTCCCTTTTAGCTTTTCTGTAGCCTACTGTTCTTCCCTGTAGTCTTTTTCCTATGCCTCCCAGACTACAATACAGCGTAATTTCTTACTGAAATGTTCAGAAAGGTGACAGTGCAAAAAGTATTAAAAAAAGCCACACTTCATGAAAGCTGAAGTCCCCAGTGACAGCAGTTCAGGGCACAGGATATTTTCCCCGGCTACATTTGTGAGACCAAAAGACTTAGACCAAAGATTTCCACGTTCTTGTGAATTCAAATATCCCTAAAGTGTTTAAGCTTTGTATCCACAAACCAAACACTTTCCTGCAGGCATTGATTGCACAGCTCACCTCCTGCCCTCACATATCCACTAGCAGACACATGGCCCCAAATATAAAATGGATTTTCGGAAAACCAAAATTACACTTTAAAACAAAACAAAACAAAACCAATTTTTTTTTTAAAAAAAGTAAATACAAATAAATCCTCTTTCCTGTCTGAGTGGATTCCATACAGATGAGTTTCAACAAAAGAAGGCTGAGAAGTACTTTAGGAAGCCCGAATTTAATCACTCAGACTGAATCTGATGACAACTCAGGAGATAACGCTCCTGCTTTGGTAGAAAAGATATGATGGGAACTTGAAGTGCTAACAAGTGGTTAGGACCTTGCACATCATCCAGCAGGACGGGTGCCAGAAGCTGTGGAGTTCCCTGTGCCAGTGCCTTGCTGCCCAGGGCTGTCACACACACGCAGGAAGGTGAGTGGGACAGATGTGCAAATGGGGACCAGGTCCAGCCAAGAACCAGGAAACTTCATGGCCATGAGGCAGGTCCATGCTCAGGCCAGGATGTGAATGTGCTGGCCAGGGTTAAGAGCGATTGCCAGGCAGCGCCACAGTGACAGGGCTGAAGATGGGCCTGGCTTGGCAGCCCGATGGCCGGCACGCTGCGGGACCTGGGGACTGGCCCTGCTGCAGCATCACAGGGGGGCTGATGGCCATGGGGGCTGCCACGGGGTCCTGGGCCATGAGCAGGGTGGGGGAGCCCCAGTGGCCAGGCAGGGCCTGCCAGCACCCTAAGCATGCTGGTGGCACCGTGCTCTGGGACTGCTTCTCGTTGGGCCATAAGAAAAGCCCATGATCTCTAAATGTGCTATGACACCTTCTGCAGTAAACTGAATTTTCCCTGAATGTCTCCCATCTCAGTGTCATTGGACTTCACCTTAAACTTAGCCCATCAAACAGGAAAGAGCAATTTGAAGGGATGTAAATGTAATTCACTAACATTGAGAGGGACAATAATAGAGAACACAAAACTATCTTTAAAAACCTACCTAAACTGAAGTATTACATTAGAAATAAGAATGGGATTTATTAGTCTAGCAAAATACCCTGCAAAAAATAAGCCACTAATAAGCCACTGATAGGGTTTACTGTGCTAGTAAGAACGAAGCTATTTTGCTTTAGAGATTTCAAACTGACAAGATGTCAATAGTATTATTATGAGTTGTTATCTACTAGAAACTCATGAAGATAAAACAGTAAAAATCTTGGATACATACAGCTACAGAAAAGTAAAGAGATCAGACAGGTTTTGCTGGTACTTAACCTCTCTGAAAGACCAAAGTATTTTTCAACATCAATCCAGGTTTCTCTTAGCTTCAAATTAAGATGATGCCTTCCTTCTCCACTTCCAAGTGGGTATATGGCTGCTTTACAAAAGGATCTTTGTATCCTGAAACTCAGTATATCATTATTCCATCTCCCTCACTCTATTTTAGACTAAGTAAACTCCTTTCTACCCAGCTTCTCCTAGCTTTTATTTTCTAAAGCCCGCCTCTCGTGCTTCTCATCTCTGGATTCTTTCTGGTTTATATAGTATTTTCTTAAATTCAAATTTTCCAATTTGAATAGTGTATGTCAGTTAAGACCAAACAAGCATTTGGAATAATTACATAAGACATCCTTATCAGTGCACTGTGCACAAAATAGTTCCAAATGAACAGCAAATGGAAGACATAATAGAGCAAGCTCCAAGGCATTCATCACATTTTCGAGGATGCAAGAATACTGGTGGAGCAGTAGTAATAATTGTCACTTTTAAGGCCCCTGCTATAGACAAAAATTGCTAGCAGATGTTTACATAGGCCAGATGACATCTAGATGAATATTCTTCACCAAACACATTTCTCCAAAACCTTGCAAAGTTTATTTCATAACGTTAATTAAAACATTTAATTTCTGGGCCTGAAAATAGCCAAGTGTGTCCTTCATATAAAAGAAAAAATTTCTGAAGAAACCTGAAGTGCAAACCATACCTATTTATTTATCTAGAAAGTCAGACGCGAATAAATACGCTACTCACAAATTTTCTTTCAGTACCACTGTCTTCCCCTGTTCCAGTACCTTATATATCTTCTATCCATTTGAAGTCTTCCCAAACACATAACCAAAGGCTGCAGATAATATTATTGACTAAGTATCCACAAAATGGAGGACAAAAAAAAAAACTAGGCAACGAAGGCAAATAAAGAGCCCTAAGTA
>WAAG01017384.1:3584-117153 GCA_013390105.1 Tichodroma muraria
CTTTCCTGATTTTTCTATTGCAATACTTGTGCCTCACTTGTATCTGTACTTTTCTTCTTGTATCTTGTTCAGCAGTGTGAAAAAATCCTTATTCAATGTGCTTATTCTGTTGGATATCATTGCCTGTGTCCTTCAGTCTACAATTAAATGTTTTATCTTGTACATGCTGTGTGAATTCTGTCCTGAGTATTTAGTAATTTTCCCTCAGGAGAATTCCTTCCTTGTGTAACTATCCAACTTAATGGTGAAGTAGTAGCACTTGCGCAGAAGAGCTCTTTCATTCTTTTCCAGAGTTATTGCATCAGGTTTTAAGGTAGTTTTCAGGACAGGTGTAGGTAGTAGGTGCCTTCTGGGTGGCAGCGTCTTCTGTCACAAGGTGAAGAAGAGCTGATGTGGGTTTGCTCAGGACAGGAAGCTCGTTATGTTACTCTGCCTCGGTGATGTGATATCATCTGTGAGGTCTGGAGACCTGATTGATGGTCTCTCATAGTTGTCTCCAGCTCATGGGAATTTGAAAGTTGGAAGAACAGCACCAGCACAAAGATCTACCTTGTGTTCCCATGGGAGGATTGACCTTCCTGCTCTCCTGAGAGCCTGAGAGAGCCTCATGCTGACCAAGAGCCATCTCTGAACATTCCCTTCAGAGTGGGGGGGGTCACCTTTCCTGCAGGGGCTTGTGCTTAAAATTCAGGGCTCTGTAATGCACAGCGCATGCAGTGCCACCTTATGAAGGTGTCCTGGCTTTGTTTTGAGGTATAAAAGATGACTTTTAAATTCTATTAAGTGGTTTTAGGAGGCTGTGAATTTATTAGCTGCTGCAGACAAAAATTTTGTGCAATTCACATGAAAGACCTGCTTCCAGAATTTAATTTAGTAATAGATATAGTCTCCTCATAATTCTGAAACTATTTTAAGGATTTCTGATGGCTCATGGAAAACTCTAGAAAATATTTCTGCTTTTCATCTTCACTTGTCCTTTGCTGCACTTAATGAACAGATGAGTTTTGTTTTGGACCTCACCTAGAGCCAGTCACGAATTGGTTTGTAAAATTGTAGTTATCTCTGTAACGTTCAGTTGATGCAAGGGACAAAATTGCCAAAGGTCAGGGTAGCTGACTAGAATAAACCAGTACTTTAAGAATCATGTTATTCTGGATTTTAGACTCATTGATGTCCAACATTGACCTTTCAACTTAAAGAAGAAAAGAAGAAAGTAACAAAAACCCTGTTATGGTTTATTTTTGTGAAAAATTCAGAATATTTTTTGATTCTCTTAGAACTTCTAAAAGTATCACTTTGCAATGTCACCTACCACTCCTGTCAGTAATTTCTCAGATGCTTGTGGAAGTTGAGGAAGTGCCTGGACTTTCAGTATGGGGAGAGTTAACATTTCTTGTTATTTTAAAGTAAGTAAAACACACTGATATTTTGAACAACAGCTTGGTTTCCTTTGGTGGAAAAGTAACCTCAGCTGAGAATTAAAGCCACCCACCTTTGTCCTCAGACTCCAGAGGAGACAAAAAACTTGCTCTTTCCGTGGTTCCACTTTTATTTTTTATTAAATTCTTCTCCGCTTCTCCATTTTGCACTTTATTTGCTTTCCCACTTGCTTTTCTCTCCTAATCAGTCATTCTCTTTTCTCTCTTTTCTTCACTCCCTATCCCAAGATGGTCACTTCTGTAACCCTTGAGCTGTATGTCTCCATACACATGCCAAAGAAAAGCAGAAATATTTGGGTCATGTTGTTTATTTAAAGGTGTGTGTTAAAGGTCTGTGATGGCCCCTACCTGGTTCCAGCAGCTTCCCCAAGTCTCAGTGCCAGTTTCTGCTTCAGTGCAACTTACATTGGGTTTATGTCCACCCCTTGGTGATCTGCAGCCCCTCTGGCTGTCCCTCCTGTAACTGTGACCCTCTGTGGCAGACACTGTCCTTCCCCTTGATGAAGAGTCCTGATTTTCTGTAGCACTGCCTATAGCACCAAAACATGCATGTGGGTTAAAGGCCTCATTTCTCTCTCTCTATGCAAGTTTTTCATACTTTTGCAAGGTGCTAAATATTGCTTAGCAGATAAGAGCAGCAGCATGATACCCCCAGGGCTGTGGAAGGGGAAGAGCTGTAATTATTTGCTGCAAGAGTTTGGTCTAATGAGGGAACGGCTTGGGACTGCCTTGCACTGCTGGCAGCAGGTGGGTAGTTGGCTGTTTTCTGGATAGAGCAAACACTTTGCAGTTTGCTTTGAACTCTTCTATATCTTACTGAAGGGTGAAGACAGTGTGGGAAACAGAGGTTAATACAAAAACTCTGGTGTTTGATTTTAAGTTGACTTAACATGTTTGCTCATTTGACTTCCCTCCTGAGAATGATGATGCTTGAAGGTGAGATGGAAATAAATGGGAGTGTGTCTGCCTTACACAGAGAAATACTGAAGAGAAGATACTTCAGAAAGTAGAGAAATACTTTCTGATGTTTTATCTTTGAAGAG
The DNA here is from genome assembly GCA_013390105.1 of Tichodroma muraria. Taxonomy (NCBI): domain Eukaryota; kingdom Metazoa; phylum Chordata; class Aves; order Passeriformes; family Sittidae; genus Tichodroma; species Tichodroma muraria. Next base: position 6,067 of record WAAG01017384.1, read on the forward strand.
CTAAGTTATATGGCCCTAGAATTCACATATGCTAGGGTATGAAGTGAAATTGCTTTGTCTCTGGATTTGTGCTATGACTGAGTAGGGTTGCTAAAGACAGGGAAGAGGGATTTGCTTCCAGTGTGTTCCCTCACATACTGTTCAAATGCACTCAACTCAACTTTCTAATTACAGGGGCAAATGCTTGATGTGACCTGTTGGATTGATGGTTCTTATGGAGCATTTACAGGCTGAAAATGCCTTTTCCTTCTCTTCCAGCTCCTTCTTACTAATCCCTTTTTGTTTATAATTTTTTCAATGAAGAAGGAAAGAAGTTCTCTGAACTGCTTTGTCATAGAGAATGAGATAATCAGCAAAAAAAAAAAAGGAACAGCCTGTTCTTTGTTCTGCAAGGTGCCACTGCTCTCCTTTGATTTTAGCATCATATTGATGTACAGGAGATTTTGGGATGGGTTCAAACAAACCAGTTCCTCAGCTCGAGGAGCTGAACCTTCTCCAAAACAACTGTGTGCCCACTGTGACCTGCCTTTCATGGCTCTGTCACTTGGTGAGCTCCGAGAGGGAATCCAGGCTTCCAGAAAGCTGGTGAGACACGGGTCCGTTCTGTTCTGCCATTCTCGCAGCCACATGATGGTAAATAAAAGGGAAATTGTCCTCTCTGCTTGTGGCATCATAACTGTGTTGTTTGCAGTAAGATGACAGCAAGTCCTGTCCCGCTGGCACAGAGCATTGGCCCAGGGGGGGTTTGTGTGGCTGAGTGCCCAGCTCTTTCCCTTTCTGCTTGCAGACCTCGGGAGAGCTCCTTGTTGCAAAGGGCCTCTTTACTGGGTTTTGCAATGCTGTGGGGTAATTTCAGATAATGCTCCTGTCTCCCATCCATCTCTGTAGTTGCAGAGAGGAGCTAATAGGGTTCAGCTGGTTGATAAAACATGCCTTGCTTGATTCTAAACTGCATTCCCTGTTGCTGAACATCTCTCAAGAGCAGCTTTGCAGTGGTAGAGTTTGAATGGCATGAGTTTTGCATCCACTTTCAGATGAAATGATTTTAAATGAAAGAGTCCCAGAGATCCTGAGTGAAAGAAGCCATCCAAGTGCCTTCAGCATTTTTCATTGCAATAGATGCTCCCTGCAGCTCTTGCTTTAATAGCAACATATGAAGTGTCTGGCTTAATCTCCTGTACATTTTCATGTAAATTCCTTTAAAAGAAACCTAATCTTAAACTGGTAGTGTATACCTAGCTTAAGGGATTGTTATGCAGCTTTAAGTTCCCTGTTAGAGAATTTGGGATGAAACAAATAGTAATCTGTAGTTTGTAAAAGTATTTGTTTCTCTAAGAAATTTAGGATATAAAATGTCTGTCACAATGGAGAGCTACATGGCAAGGTTTGAAACCTCTCTTTGCTGGAAAAGTAGATTTTTTCAATAAAATGGAGGTCAAGTAGACCATGTGTAGTAGCGTATGGTGTGTGGTCCATGTGGTGTCCACCCTCTACCCCTTCCCTCTGATCTCTGACAAGACTTTTTTACTCCATTACTGCTGGTTAAATTCTCTTTCCTTTTCAGGCCACTTTTTCTCTCTCTCTTTTCTTTTTTTTTTTTTTTTTCCCCCTTGGGAAATAGCATGAGACTTACAATGTGAAATGTTCCTTTTGTGACTTTGTCATAAAAATTAATAAGGCTAGAAAAACAGTTTGGGAACCTGGAACAGAATTCTAGTGAATAGTATTTCTCTATCCACAATGCTCTTTCACTTTAATTAGCAAATAAACCAGGAGAGAGCAGCAGGCAGGTATTTCTGTGCAGGCTTAGGCTGGTATTTTGTCTAGCACACTCAAAAGCAATGATTTGAGAGAAATCAGATTGGTTGATCACTGTGCTGTATCTTCAAGTTCTCTTGGTCTGAATATTTTGGGGGTGAGGGAGATAGGGTGATTCATACATGAGCAAGACAAACCCAAGAGCTGCCAGTTTGCATTATGTCAATGTATGTAAGAAAATATTTAGATAGAATTTCCATTAAAAGTTCAAAAGCAAGGGGCTCACGTTGACCCCGGCTTTTAGAAGCTCTGGTGGGAAACCTGAATGAAATTTAACTCTGTTCAGTGTGTTTTTGTTGGCTGACTCCATGTTTTATTATCTCATGCAATGAGATCTTTCTTGGTTTGTCGATTTTCTATCGAGGACAAGAAGTTCATGTATGTAACAGTGCACATATTGAATTAAAGTTGCGATTAAAGGCATGATGTAATGACCCCCTCTCCTTTTCCTTTAGTCAATATTTGCCTCCAGTGTCAATACATTACGATATTGACTTCAAAGTATTCAATATTTTTTTACCTTCTGAGTGTGTTGGCTTCGAGTGTGTGTAATATTAAACCTGTTGGTTGAACTGTTGGTCTAAGACTTACTGTCTAAGTAGTTTCAGGCTTGGATGCCTAATCCATGTAGAGCAGCTTTCAAGGCATGTGATAATATCACAACACAGCTGTAGGCAGCTTTCTGAGGTGAACCATTTAATCTGCAGTCTTTGCTCCCAGCTTCCTGACAAGTGGTGGAATTTGTCCCTTGGTGTGCGATGGGATTATTGCCCTCTCTCCCTGCTGTCATCATATTTAGTCTCTGCAGGCCCTTCCAGTGACTGGAGGTTATGTGGGCTCATCTAAACCCCACCCCTCCTGCCTTCTGTGTGCGTTTCTGCCACCTTTACATCTGTGCTCAGTCGAGGGCACAAAAGCTGCTCGAAAAGCAAGATTACATTTACGTGCTCACGGTGCTGTGCAAGCATGGCTTAATAAAGTTGAATCGTTATGAAGTCAGGCAGCTCTGCAGGGTGGGCTGGTACTCATTTCCCTGACTTCCCAGCTGGGGCACAGTGAGCTGGGTGTCTCCCACTAATAGGAAGCTGTACCTTCTCATGCTTCCTCTTCATCTGTTTCCACTCCTGCTCTGCTGAAATCCTGTGCTGGTATCCATCAAAGGGCACACAGGCGCATGTACTGCTTAATGACAACAGCTACGAACCATTTATCCTTCAAAAACGTGACACTTGAGAGAAGGGCTTTGATAATGTTCTTTGCGAGGTGTATAAATAAACAGGATTGTCACCAGCGTGAGATCTTATTACTTTGTCTCTTTAAAAAAACTAAGGAAAGAAAAAAATATTTATAGATACCAAGAGGTTAGTGAATTCCTCTAAAGAACCAAGTGTTATAATTAGGAACCCACTGCACTTAGAACTATTCTACAAATAAGCACCTCAAATCCAGCCTAGTCCTTCCAGAGAAAACAAAGGTCAATAGGCTGCTTTGAGGATTAGCAAACCAGAATTTCTTGGACCCTTGTACTTGGAGGTACTAATTACTTCCAAAGCTGAGGATGATCACTACTTCCAAATCCAAATTACTGCCAAAACCTCATGATAAACCTCAGTAGTACTCCTCTCTAGCCTAACTTTTGACTTAAGATGCTTTTAAACTGGACTCTAATTAAAGGATAAAAAGCCAAATCTGAAGGGAAGGCAGGGTAATGGTAGAAATATTCTTCTAGTGGAAAGCTGCACTTCTGCAAAGCCTGATCCAAAGTAATTGAAGACTTCCCACATCCCTAGTAAATTGGGGATGTAAATTTGAGCAGTACATTGGGCTCAACCAGGTCGGTGTGGTTCTGATAACCCAAAAGCATGTGTGACTGACTGCTCCATACCAGAGATGGGATCCTGCATTGCCTGTGTACTTGTGAGGTGGGGTTCCATCTTTCTTTCATGCTGTTTTCTGGCAGCAAAGGGATGAGGACTGCGCTCACTATTACAAGCTCCTAATTGGAAAGATTTACCTACATGATTTTGAAGGGTTTTCACATTTCCACCTCTGTACTTGAGGATTCACTTCTGTGTATATTCTCTTGTCTGTTGTAGCCACGTGGTGGTGAATTTGAGAGTGTCCTGAGAGACCACGTTTTTCTCCCCAGGTGGAAGAAGTGGAAAGAAGTATCAGTTTTGTGAAATTCTGGCATAAAACAAAAAGGTTGTGGTAGCACTGGAGGAGAGGGAGAGAAGTCAGAGTTAAATGTGTCAGCAGTTCATTTCTACTCACAGCCTACTGACTTCCTTGTGCAATTCCAGGGAACTTGGAAGTGGGAGTCCACATCGCGGATGTGAGCTTCTTCGTACTGGAAGAAACAGCACTGGATAAAGTGGCAAGTGAAAGGGCCACCAGTGTCTATCTGGTGCAGAAGGTAAGGACAACTTTTCCTTTGTCTGTCTGATGACTGTGCCTTCCATTTACCATAAATTCATTTTCAAGGCTCATTTTCAGAAGCTCACAATCAAAATCTGGCTGTTGTTGCAGGACACTACAAAAATGAGGAAGTTGATGGAAACATAGAAGCTGACATAGCTGCTCACTACCTTGTAGCTTCTGGAGAGAGGATAGGGTGGAGCAGCAGCTTGTGACCCTCTGACTGTGGTCAGGGAGTGCCCCACATGTGCCAGGGCTCACCAGCTCAGTGCTGACCTGAGCCAAGCCCAACACACCCAAGCTGGCTCCTCTGGTTTGCTCTTGGGGGCTTCAAATTGGCAGATGTGGAGGATTTTGTCTTGCCTTTGGTGCAAAAGTCCAACTAATCCCTCCCAGAAATGGATTTGTGTAAGAGTAGGGTGTAAAACACACAAGCAAACAAACATATGTATTGAGGTAAAACAAAAGGTTCAGACTCCTACTTTATCTGGATATCCCAAATAATTGCAGACTAGTGTTCCTTCATCATGCCATGAAAAGATGCTTGAAATTATACTGATTTTAGCTTATCAGAATCAAATGTTAAGATCAAGTTTAAAGTTGATTTCTAAGCTTTACAAATGCACAGGTTCAGGTTTAACGTTGTTGGAAAGAAAACATGTAGGCTTTGTCTGTGGCTGTCTCATTTTCAATTGAATGTGCAGAAACACTTCGTAGCCCATCAGGGCTGGCACTGTGCATGTAGGGAAGCTGGAAAACTTGGCTCTCAGTGTCCTGTGCAGGCTTGAGGCATCAGTTGCATGAAGAGGAGCGTTGAAAACGTCTCATGGAGCAGATTAATCTTCCTCTTCCCACACTCCCATTCAGTCAGACTGAAGTCCTTGTCTCCACAGCCCCTTCTGGAATGACAGGACATCTTTTCTACAGTAAATAAATGTATCCTACTTGCTACTTAGATTAGGAGTGCTTCTTCCCGTCCCTTCCCTTCCTGGATGTTTTCAGGGTTGTTATCTGGGGAGGTTTTTGTAATGATGCTTGTTCCAGTAGCTTCCTGTGTCCTCTCTACACTTTCAGGATGATAAAAATGATTTATGTTACACTAGTGGAATCAAATTGATTGTTTGATATCAAGCTGTTTACCTTTAGCAGCTGTTCCATAGCTTTCTCTGGGTAGAAGCAGCCAGGCACAGCTTTGGGGGTCTCAGGGAGCCTCAGCTCCCTGTGGAACCACTGTGACAGCAAATCCGAAGTGTCCCCACTGGCTCAGTGGTGGTGACATCAACAGCACACAGCTGCTCTGTGCTGGGACACCCCAGTTCCCTGGGCTTGCTGTTTTCCACAAATGGGAAGCAATGTGTATCTCATGAAACAGCAGCTCTGGCACCAGTCTTCCCAATCCTACAGTCTCTCCAGCCTCTCCACTGGCTTCTGCAGTGCTCTGCTTCCCCCTCTGATGGATGACTCGATGATGGGAGGTGTGGGCTGACCTAGGGGGGATGTCACTGGTGGCAGCAAAGCTATACTCCAGGAGGATGTTGTGGAAGTATTTCCAAGTCAAAATACTGTGGTTTGAGGCCATGTGATTCTTTTAGTCAAGGGGAGAAGGAAGATTTTTAAAAAGAAAGGAGACATTTTTCATGAAAATCTAGCTGGATGCAGAAGCTAGTTGAATTTTCTTTCAAAGTGCTTTTCCCCCCAGCACTGCTAGTCCTGTGCAATGCCATTGCCCCTAATCTTCAATTCATCTTCAACTACAGTGGCCCAGCAGTCAGGATTAGTGTTTTACCCACGCTTCTGCCTTGCCAAAAACACATTTTAAAACAACAAACTAGGTTAGATGATGAAATTTTCAATATTTTAATTGCAAGAGATGAAAAGGAGCAAGGGGATGGGCAAAGGAACGCAGCCAGGCTGTCTGAAACAAGATGGTAGCATGACTCTTGTAGAAAATATGCTTTTCTTTGATGAAGCTGTTTCCTAAGACAGCTGTGATTCTGCGAGAGGTTAGCACCATACTAATCCTCCCAAAGAAGTTAAATAAAGCCACATATTTAATTTTCCTGAACCAGAAGGGGAGTTATTGTGTAATTGCTAGTGGTCTATTTAATACAAGTCAAAAGTTTTTGAAATAAGAATGTATCAGGTTTTAAGAAGCAAGAAAACCTAAACAGTTTCCTCTTTTTTGGCACATCTCACAGTGTTATTTTAGGTGTGAAGCAGCTCGAGTGAGAGTTCAGCCATAAATCCCTGTAATATTTTACTGGTCCTATTTTACACTGGAGATCAAAGATCAGAACTGTAAGCCTGTCTTCATGTTGAGTCCAAGGACTTTAAGACATTCACTTTTGACACCCTCAGGTTGTCAGGGTGTTGATATTTTGATAATTTCAGGCTGAGTAACAAAGAGTTGCTCGAAATCTGAATTCATGGAAGTGTTGATACAACTCCTGAGGAGAAATCTTGGCTCATAAACAAATTGCCTATTTCCTTTGAGTGCCTTTTAGTGTACAAGTTGATCCCACTCCATCGTTGGACTTCAGCATCCTCCTATCAGCTCCAGTGGAAATTCTTGGTTAATACAATCCCTCCCCACTGGATTGATTGTGGGAGAAGGATCACCTTGGGAGGTGGTGACCAACCTGTGCTAAGAATTAAGGGGCAGCCAAAGCAGGGTGCCAGCAGAATGAAGTTGTTTGAAGGGAGCAAAACTGCTCATGTAACTTAGTGAAGATAAGGGGTTATGCTTGACTGGGGTTTGTTCCTTTTTCCCTTTGGTTGGGCTTACCAGTTTTCCCCTGCTGTTCCTTGAAAAGCTGCTACAGTGAGTCCATTGATCAGAGCTGCTCCGGGCTAACCTGCTCTGAGCTTGGCCAGTGAGTTAGTCCTGGCTGCAGCAGATGTTTCTGATTTTATAGGAAATAAGAACTTTTATCATCCCAGCATGCATGTGCTTGCTCCCTCCCACTGCCCAGCTCCCTAGGAATGAGTCTGAGACTGGAAACTCACATTTGGTTTCTGAGGCACTTTATTAGTAGTTGAAGAGGCAAAACAAAGAATACCCCAGGGCTCTCACAAGCAAGGATTTAGAATTTCCCTTGCAGAGGAGCCAGCTGCTAAGCAGAGTGACCAGCCATGGTCACAGGTCCATCTGTTTTATGATGCCAGCATGATAGTGTGTAGGACCTCCCAGCCTCAGAAGTGCCCTCTCTCACTTTGGTTTTCCAGTGGTGCCATGGCTTTGGCTTTCTGGGATGTCTGGCTGCCTGCAAAGGAGAGCCAATAGCATGGAGCAGGCTGTCAGGCAGTGCTGGACAGCTGAGTCTCAAGGACAGTGCTGAAGACTTTGCCTTTAGGACTTGGAAATAAGGAGAGAGAAATCCTCTGTCTGTGGTTTGGTTTGCAATGCAGACCCCCAGCTGGTAGCATTGTGAATATCAGCCTTTCACTCAAAGAAGTGCCCTTTCTAGTATCTCTTGGGTACTGCTAGGCTTGTGGGGAGAGAGGATGTCTTTTATTAGCCTGATTGATAGAGGGGCATTAAAACCAGACAAGCTCTCACCACCCAAGCCCTGGTTTCTATGACACATTCATTAGAAAGGATTTCCTGGGGGGTGTAGCTCCTTTTTTACATTGTAAAATTTTTTTGCCTAGTCCTGCTGGGCCTCTCCAACTGCATTTCTAGATTCAGCTACATTTATAAACCCCTTATTCCAGGTTTATGACCCCTGTATAAGCCCAGGTGACTTTATTTCCATCTGCAGTGAACTCAAGCTGAATGATGTGATCCCCAACATAGGCACATCCGTACCAATTTGCCAAGGAAACCACTTCCCACTGGAGGTGCTATCCCTCGGCAGCGTTTCAGCTCGCTGGATTCCTGTGTGCCCTGGCACTCCACAGGACAGCTGGCAGACTCTGCTGGCTCTTGGCAGACAGTCACGGGAAGGGCAGAGCATTTGAAAGGTGCCGGGCAACCTCTGGATTATTCAAGGCAATTCTACACCACTCTCATATTTTGCAAATCTGGACATTAAAGATGTGCTTAGGGAAATCTCCTCTCATCCTGTGTCTCTGTCAGAAAGAGATGGAGATAATCCTGTTGCCAGTGTTCCTCTGGGCTGCCCCTGGGATCACTCCTGGAGCATCTCGCTCCCTGAGTGTGACACAATTGTGACATCTTTGTATGTTAAATGCTGGGCTTGCAATTGCTAGGAATCCTTTCAGGCTGTGACCGTATCATGTTAAGGAAAAAGGAAACGTGTATTTATAACTTAAACTCCAGTGCCTTGTGACAGTTGGTTTATTCTCCATGTTGAGGGAGGAGTCGTGATGTTAAAGCAGGAGGCAGTCTGCCAAGAGTATTGTGGCGTTGGAAACAGGTTTCTTTTAATTCAGTAAGGTAGAATAAATTGAAACACCTTCAGTGCAAGGTCACGTTATGTTATGTATGTGTTTGCTGAGCCCAGGAAAAGGTGGATTGCTTTCTTACTCTCACATGAGATTTACTCCATGGCTTAGGTTAAGTTACTTTGCCTGAAGTTTCTCTCCTGTAAAACAAAGGTAACACAGGCTGATGCTTCCCTAACAGATTTGTTACAGCTAATTGCTTGGTGATTGTTTAGTGCTGTAATTATGATCTGAGTTAAAGCTTTGCTTGTGTTTCACATCATTGAAAGCCCTTCCACTCAATTACAGCCTCTTGAATCGGATATTAATCCTGCTCAAGTACACTTAAGGCAAGTACGGGCTTTCGTGTTCCGTGTAGGAATTTTTCTAGCAAACTGGTATTGCTCCAGGAGATGTGAAAGGAAAGAGGATGTGCAAAGGCACACAAATATTCAGTAAGTGCAGACCATTATCAGATGATCAATCAGAGTTGGGGAGAGAGAGAAAAGCAGCTTTTAATTCGTGTGGGAAAGAACACGGGAGCTTTTATTAAATTACTAGCATTTTGTTCACTGTGACCTGAACTTCGGGGTCTCATGGTGGTCATGGGTGATCTTAAGCAGGCAGAGATTTCTGAGAGTCTATAAAGCTATTTTCTTTCTTTTCTGATATGGGTTGGCATCACTTGCACTAAATTTATACCCTTGTGGTGCGGGTCCTTCCAGGCAGCATGGCCAAGCTCACGTACTGGGTCAGTGAGCTATGAATGTAGCAATATTGTTAACATTCTGTTCACAACTGGAATAACAGAGTTGGCAGCCTTTGTGTTGCGGGAAACAGCTTATCATAAACTGTGCCCTTGTGACCTTCCAGGAGAACCAGGGCTGCTGATTCATGGTGTGACTCCCTGACAACCCCAGACCATACTGTTAACCTTTTGGCACTAGTGTGCACTGCAGTTAGAAGGGATTTATAGCCATTTTCTGGTGCCAAACCACAAATGTGATTAAATATTTTAAGTCTTTCCTTCAAAGCAAAAGATAAGTGTAATGTGTGTGCACTTGAGGAGAAAGTGGGCACTTGAGACTGGTTTTTCGTACTGTTTTGAAGAACAGTGGTCCTCCTGCCTCCAGGTAGAAAAAGTTATCTCTGAAATCACTAAATAGGTGTCAGAGTTTGGGAGAGCTGGGATTTGTATGCCCGTCAGCTTCCTGCTGGTCCTGTATTTACAGGCTGGCGCACAGAGCAGTCAAAACGGAAACTAAGTTAAATAGCTAAATTACTTTATGGCGCACAAGTAGAGCATATCTCTCTGTTTTTATGAAAAGCACCATTCCATGTTGCCACTCAAAATAAACTAGAGGAATAATGTGGTGGTTCTTTGAGGGCAGTTATTTCTTCTTCATAAAGGTAAACAGTGAGAAGGGAAGTCAGAAGTGAAACTCAAATAATGAGTTTTGCTTCATTAAGCAGCTGCTAAAGATTATCTTTAATACAGACTTCACTTAGGAAATAACTCTGGGATGGTGGAAACACCTGGAGCTTCTCAAGTTTGCTCTAGCATGAATATGCTCAAAAGCTTTAGCTTTGTTGGTGTAGTCAGGTGAGTAATTTGTGATTTGGTAATTAAATATTCAGCAGCAGAAGTATTGATTAGTTGTAAGGAATTAGGACATGGGTTAAAAAATCCTGCCAGAAATTTGTTGGCTGACATTTTGTTCAAATTTTGAGTATCATAAGTAATTGTTCTCCATTTGCAAACAGCATGGTCAAAGTCATAAAACAGGTACTTTTGTATATCTCACCTGCATCTACAAGTTCCTGTCTGTGCTGTAAAGTATGGTTCAACCTTTATTGAAGCCAAGCACGGCTCCTGTGTTGCGTGGGAGAAGTTTCATTTATGCTTTGCAGAGATTTACTTGTATTTACTTCTTGGTTACATGGTATTCAGTGGGAAAGCAAGAAACACAGTTGCCAAATCCAGCCTCTTCAGCTCCTAACTGCCAGGACCATGTTTCTTCAACATTAAATTTCCTGATGTGCCCAGCCTTCCTCAGTCTTCCCAGTGCCAAAGCGGCAGTGGGAAAGAAGTGGAAAACAGAGCAAACTTTGTGGCCTTAAAAGTTGCAGTCTAAGTGTTTGCATAACCAAGGATGCAGATTACTCCAGGATGCTTACTCCGTTCTTCGGAGGAGAGCACTGGGAATGATTCCCAGGTTGGAGACTTACAACTGCCTCTGGTCTCATTGAGAGATGGGGCTGATGTGGATGTTAGTGGCCTTAGCCATGTCTGAAATCCTCCTCTCTGAGGATTTGGTTTACTTCCTCATTCCATGCCAGCATGCTTGTCCGCCATGTGATACAGCTCTGGCATGAGTAATGCATCCCAGAGCTGTGACGTGGCCTCTCCTACCAGAGAGAATGTGATGCTGACAGCTTAACACATTTTCTCTTTACCATCTAGTCAGGGAAGCTTGTCTACACTAAAACCTTGTGTCTCACCGAGGCTCTCTTCTCTTCTAGGTGATCCCAATGCTTCCTAGGCTGCTCTGTGAGGAGCTCTGCAGTCTCAATCCCATGCAAGACAGACTGACGTTCTCTGTGATTTGGAAGTTAACTCCGGAAGGCAAGGTACCTCAGGCAGCAGGCAGTCATCCTGCTAACCAGTCCTCCCTCGGTGGCCAGCTCCTACTCTTGTGGTGGTAAAAATGTCGTCCCTTGACACTCAGATGGATAGCACAGGTGAACAGTACTGGAGGATGTAGGACTGTCCCTTGCTGATGACAATACTGTGGAATTTCTAACTGGAATAATCTCTCAACATGGTTGGGAAAAGGATGAATATTTGTATGAATCTCAGGAATGGAGAATGTCCTGCTCGTTGCCAGGTCACCCAACCATTTCATGTCTTACCTCCAGCAGCAATTCTGAGCTAATGCTTTGGGTGGGACAAGATGTGTCCCCGAGCCCTGCCTCGTGCTCGGGGTTATGCAATGCGGCGGATGCCGCAGTGTGCCTCTGTGGCCTCTCTAGTAAACAGACTATTTAATTCCTCTTCAGAGCTGCAAATTACATCAATTCAAATAAAGCATGATAGCCTTTCAGCAAAGGCATGGCTCCATCCTCTCATGTGTTATTTCCAGGGAGCAGTTGTGGAAGCTGTCTGTTGGTGCACTGAGCTGCCTTCAGATACCTGCCACCACTCCCCAGGTCTTCATTTCTCTCCCTATTCCTCTCCCACACTCTTTATTTATTACCCTAAGATCTCCTCTTTGGTGATCACAAGGTCCCCTTACTAATCAAGGAGAGCTAAAGACTGGCAGTACCAGAGCACTCTTTAGTCTATGCAAGATACATGTTTTGTACTCAGGTTTTTTTTAACCATTGTTGTATATATTGCTCGTATACAACTCTTTCTACAGACAGTATTTCTTGTGCCAATTTGGTAATTTTTCAGAAAGATTCACCTCCTTACTATTGTCCTAGCTGCTCTAAAGGATGCTGAATCTATCTTTGTGCTTTAGCAAAATACAGTTGCAGTCCTGATTCTGTATTTCTGCAATGAGTCCCTGCTCTGGCACTGAGGTGGGTTGTATTTGTCTGCTGTGAAAAGTGCTCCCCTTCCTATAACAATAGCGTGATTGCCCATGAGGCTTTCTAAGAGTAGATACTAGGTAGACCTTTTATTGACTCTGAGTCATCTTTGAACAGCTAAAAGTCAAGTCTTAATTAAAATAAGCCTTTAATTACATCTTGTCTCTTGTCCCATGCAATATATCTGTTGTGTTTCAAATGGATGTGCTCAGTGCTCAGTCCAACCCTGTCTGAGCAGTGAGAAAATAGAGAAGCTGTAGCATTCAGCTCAGGGAGCAGACCTCTGAAGTGGTTTGGGCCATGGGAGAGCAGACTGCCTGTGGCCATTTCAGTAAACTGGTTTCTCCTACAAGGCGAAATCTTTCAGGGTTACAGTCTTACTCAAAGTCACTTGATGTGGATGTCAGGTGAAGGCTGGAGAAGAATTTATTCTTTCCAAGAGGAAAGGTGTTTGTAGGACTTTTGCCCAGGAGGGCATTCTTCTAAAAGCTGGTATTTCTAGGTGTTACTATACCTGTATCTCAGTGCAAACAGGATCACATGCTCCCCCACGCTCTACTGGGTGAAAGGGAGGTGAGTCAAAGGCCCCAACACAGCCCTTAACTTCAGCTGTTGGTGGTGAGCTGTGAGAGCACTGACAGTGAGCACAGGCTGTTGCTCAGGACTATGGGTTTTTCTTGAAAGCAGTCAGAACTGGGGAAGCCTTATCATAACTTTAGAAATCCTTTAGATGCTGGTGCTCTGTGTAGAGCATGCACCAGGTTTGCTGTGATGGGGGGGACCGTGCAGACTGATCTTGTGACTACTCATTGTGATCTCCAAGTCCCAGCTCACAACCCCCAAATGTTGCTCCTCCACTGTGCCTTGCCCATCCCTCAGCCATGGTACATAGGCCAGCCCATGGGAGCTTGCCCATTCCTCTGGTGGGGTTTCCAAAGCAGAGGCTGCTGACCTACTGGACATGCATCCCCCATCACCACAAGAAGCTGAACCGCATTGAACAGATGCAGCAGAACACAGAGCAGGTGCTGCCAGCACCGTCACAGCATCCCTGTCCAGCTTTGTTGCTTTCTCTTCCTTTCTTTCTCCGCAGTACAGAGGAAGAGACACACAGAGAATAACCATGAGCTGATGGTCAGAGCACTTCATATTGCAAGATGCTACTTGCTGCATCTCTGCTATTAAAGCACTTTCGAATTAGAAATAAGCTTAAAAGCCCTGTGACTTTCAGAGCTCTGAGTCGCTGAGTTATACAGCACGTATGTTCTGTGATGCATTAGGGAGGGAGGCAGCAAAGGTATTTTGGGAATCAGTCCCTTCCTATTAAGAAGAAGGTTTGTCTCTGAAGCAGTGTCCTTGATGAGGCTGTCATAGAGAGCTCACTCTCCTCCCTGGACACTGTCACTTGCAGAATTTACCTTGTCTGTTGGGCTGATGAAGGGGTAAGGTGGCACTGGTAGCTAAGGCAGAATTAAAATTCTTCAATCATTCTCTGAGCACTTGTGCTTTGAATGATTTATCACAAATTGCATCTGTCTCCAGAGCCCTCATGCCAATGCTCTTGATTTTTGTGAAGAGCCTTCTGCCCATGTTCCTCGGTACTTGGTCACTGCCTTGATGAGCTGTTGGATTCTCTTATATATCTCAGCTGAAAATAAGTTTTCCTCCCTCCTTTAGGAAATAATTCTGAATTCCCACTTCTACTCTGGTATTCTTTTAGGGAGTTTAAAATGGGAGTGACTTCTGTTTTAAAATAAAACAATTTTATAAGCAATTTATTGAGTATTTTCCTCTCAATTCCAAAGTAGTCTGAAAACAGTATTTTGAGGCCAGCCCCTCATGCCTTTGTCGCCACACTTTGAGTCATCCTGCTGTGTTTTAGGCAGGAGAACCTCTCTGGCATGTGTGTATCTGCCTGTTGTCACTCCTCCACCTGGTAACCTGTGAGTCAACAGATTGGTTTCAACTCCCAGGTGGTCTGTAGTTCTTTGAGCTCCATGAAGGAAGAGAAGTCAGGCAGAGGAGGGAGATCCAAGCAGTCTCCTATGTAGATGCACAATATATTGTTACCTATTGCATACACACATTACTAGATGCTAGAGAATCTATATGGGCAAAAGTCCTGAAGGTCTCAGTAGGACGAGATCTTCACCCAAAGATCACAGGTAGTGGGGAAGTCTGCTGTCATTCCTCCCAGTGTTTGTACAACTTCCCAAGTTTTTATGCACCGGAAGAATGAGTCCTCAGATCAATTTACACTTTGCAATTTTGCAGATCCTTGATGAGTGGTTTGGGCGGACGGTCATCTGCTCCTGCGTGAAGCTCAGCTACGACCATGCACAGAGCATGATTGACAGCCCTGGGAAGGTGTTGTCACCTGAAGAGCTCCCCCCTGTCTCACCTCAGCACTCGATAGCCGAGATCCAGGAGGCTGTGCTGAACCTGCATCGAGTCGCGCAGCACCTGCGCAAGCAGCGCTTCACCGAGGGTGCCCTGCACTTAGACCAGGTGAGTAAGTCCAGCCCCTTCAGGCTTCACCAAAGCAATTTCACCTTGTACTCTCTAAGAATTTCCTGGCCAGTCTAAAAACTCGAAGGGTAAAATCAAGGCTGGAGTAGAAAGGCAGGTTTGAGTGCCAATGTCTTCTTAAAAGCGGCATCAAATTATGTGTAAAGCATTAAGTAGGATGAAAAGAAAAAATTCCCTGTTTTTTAAGGAGTGATCCATCTTCCAACATTTTTCAAAATCTTAAAACCCTGTTGGACTGGGTAAGTAATTCATACAGTGAAACAAATCATGACAGTGTCATTCATTATCATGCAGTTCAGATATTAGTGCACATTTCACTGGGAAAGGCTCATCCTCCACATTTCTTTCTGTGCTTGCAATATTCTTGTTTTCCATAGCTCTCGTAGCAGTTTTCTGTGCTGGGAAAATGACTAAATGTTATCTAAGCTAATGCTTGTAAGTGTTGGGTGTGTTTCAGGGGAAAAAATGCTAGTGAGGAGGTTTTCTGTCTGGGGTGATTTAAATAATCTTGTATCAGTGGTGGTATATGTCATTTCTATTTTACAAGGAGATCCAAATATTTTAGGCAATCACAGCAAAAACTGCTTTTGCATGATATTCAGCTGCTCTGAGGTGGCTTCTGATAGTTTTTGTGGATAGGAGTTTCCAGTAATTTGTAGAACCCAGTGGTCTTCCTGAGCAGGAGACAAAATAATCTCTTAATATAAGGAAGCTCTATTGTTTCATTTTGCAAAATGAGTGTGAGTCAACATAAGGATATTGCTGAGAAAGAAGCTAGGAGTGATGTAAACAGGGCTATTGTATGTAAGATATATGTTGTAACCCTTCCATTTTACTCAGCTTTGTAGTGTTGTCTCCAGTTACAGGAAAGTCTAGTTTTAGAGAAATCATTGCAGAGCAACAGGAGCAAGAAGTGTCTATAATCTGTGCCCTTCCTCGAAGACCACATGGCTTATTCTGGTGAAGCTGCTGTGAAGAGGAGGCAATGTGCTTTCCCCCATGTCTAAGATGGACAGAATGACAAATTTGTATCTTGAGTTTCAGCAGAGGAGATTTTATTTTAGGATAAACCTTCTGCTGTAGGCAGTGTGGTGTCTGAGGCTATCTTGCCTACATCTGTTGTAGGAGGTCTCAGAGGACTGGTACAGCGCA
This sequence comes from Tichodroma muraria, assembly GCA_013390105.1. Lineage (NCBI taxonomy): Eukaryota > Metazoa > Chordata > Aves > Passeriformes > Sittidae > Tichodroma > Tichodroma muraria. The sequence goes on from WAAG01017384.1 coordinate 21,964, forward strand.
TGTAAGTGAGCCTGGAGCAAGGACATTTGCTTAAGGTCCCCCTAAATTAATTTAAAAATTATATTAAAATAATTTTTGGAAATCAAACTTCCACTTTGAAGTTTTCTTAAACATCTTCTGGAACAGAGACTTCCTTCTTTGAGGTTTAGCATACAATGGCTAATAAACTGGGCCTTTGTTCCCAAACACACCCTGAATGCTAGTGGAACATAAAAATCACAGCTTTTGCACGAGATCAGCCTGGGAAGCCTTGGAGGTATCTGGCTTGGGAAAAGAGTCCATAGTGACTGGGAGCTGTGGCCCAGAAAGGTCACCAGCTGCCTTCCACAAGTCGCTGTTACAGTGTAGTGCTGAGTGCTTGCTGTGTGCCCGAGTTACCTGTTATCAAACTAACCTCAGGGGAAATATGTTTTAAACCAGCTGTGACAATTTCAGTGTGAAATTTTCAATGGATTTGGCCAGGGAAGCATCCTGTTCCAGTCATAGCCCATAAAAGATTAGCTGTGTTTTGTTCTGCTCTGTGCTCCTACAGAGGAGCCATTAGAGAGAACATATTGGAGCATCATTTGTGAGATTGGGATTAAAAGCCACACCTAAGGGCACCAGAGGCATTTGATTCCTTCTCAGCCTAGTTCCCAGCCATCATGATAAACTGAGTTATATCTCGCAAGTGGTACTTTACACTGTGCAGAATCTCTCTCCCCTGGCAAGAGTGTCAAAGTAAAGGTCTTTGAGAAGGAGGCTTATTTTAGATCAAGGGACACTTTGACTACTTAGTCAAGTCAAGTACTGCCCTGATAGCTTTATTTTGATAAACTACACCCTCCCCAGCCCATGGAGGAAGTGGTTGCTCCGAGGCCTGAGTATGAACAGTGTGTGAGGGACAGGTTTGTGGACATGGCCAGTGGCATATGGTGGGACAAAGCAATCTGTGTCTTTTAATAGAAGGGGACTATTCCTCTACTTTTGCTTCCCCAGTTCCGTGAGTTCCCACGGGCACGGTTGTGTGCCATGTCCCACTGCCAGCCCCAAGTGAGCAAGCAAGGGTGGGTCCAAATGGGAAACACACCTTTCTAATCACTGGACCTCTCACTGATTTCCTGTTGAGTAATGTAAATCCTGAACAATGGAAGACAAACTCCAGCAGGAAGCTTGGGGCAGTGAATTATCGGATTCCAAATAAATATGTGAGTGAAGGAAACGATCATCTCACCGTCTTAAGGGAGGGGGTGGCTGGGCACAGATGACTCCTGTGCTTTTTTTTCCAAGGGATGTGAGCCCTCTTCCTATACATTGTGTTACGTTTGAGAGTTCTACCGTGGGGTAACTCCTGATTGAACAGTGATGACTTATTTTGCTTACTTCCACCCTGCCATTTTTCAGTGTGAAGTGTTCCTGTGCTTCTTGTTGGTATTAAGAAAATCCTGGGGGAAAGAATTTCCCATTCTCCTTTGCCACTGGCTGTGGTGGCCTTGGGCTGGTGCTCTCCCTGTCTGCCTCAGTTTCCTCTTTTAAATGATACTGATGTGTCCCATAGTATCCATGTAGTATAGGATTTATTACCCAAAACTAAGAACATTTCTCAGATGAAGTCATTCATGGGCATATCTTTATAGCAGGAGAAATATTAGCTGAACAGGGAGCTCCTTGGACCTAACATAGGATGGCTCCAGTAGGATGCAGCAGTGTCAGGCTGGTCCTGCTGGGTTGAGAAGAATGTTTCCTCTTTGAATGTCACTGCTGAATTTTTATGACCTAATGTGAGAGCAGTATCTGCTTGCCCATAGTTTTGTCTTTTAGCAGCAATTTTAGAAGCAGAAATCTCCATAGTTCAACAGATGAAGAATATACATATATATATATCTATGTATATATATATATATATTAATAACTTAGGAATTACATACCTGGATCACACAGAAGACCATGAGACATTACAGAGATAGTACACAGTCTGGAAAGCTTAGGATTTGTGGGTTCAGTGTCATGATGGGGAGACCAGTGTCAGTATATGTGTGTCTCTTGGGGCTGTGTAATTTTGAATTCCTGCTTTATTTTAATCCTGGCCATGACCAGGATTTAACCTACATACCTGTGACCCACACTTTCCCCCCACTCCCCAGTTCCTTTCATGCCTCTGCAGATATCTGGGAATCCTGCTGAGATTGCAGGGAATCCTGCTGCATTGGACCTTGGGTCTGCGGACCTTGTTTGCAACCAGAGCCACACATCTGTCATTCCATGGGGATCCAGCTGTCCCTATAGGCCCCTTCTGGGGCTTTTTCCTTAGAACATGGTTTCCTGTGCTGCCTGCCAGCTTCCTAGTTCCAAAAAGCAGCTGAGCTGAGTTTTAAAGGTTTAAAGACTTTGCACCTTCAACAGCTAAGAAGCTTATGAAACTTTGTCCACACAGACAGAGATTAATGTGTTTCTTTTCCTTCTCATTCAGAGCTGCAGCTTCTAGGTGCGAAGGCAAGCGGTTTTGTATATGACTAAGAAAAAAATGCTCAGGTATTTACAATATTGTCTTCCCTCCCAACACCTCCTTCCTGCACAGGACCATGAAATGCCACCGTGTGCTGTCCTCTCACAGCTCCTGGTGTTCCCAGTCTATAAACTGGAGCAGAGATCTGACCTGGTTTAAAAAGCAAAGTGAGCACAACCCGCAGCTTTCCTTTTTTTTTCCTGGCCAGGTTACTTTGAAGCTGGATCACTTCCCCAGCCCACAGCTTTTAGAAACACTAGCCAGAGAATCAGATAGAAACTTGCTTTCAACAAAAACCATCAAGTTTGCAGAAAAGCTCCTTAGCTTCAGCCTGCCTAGAGGAGACGTGCTGATAAATGGTTCTCTTTTGGCCTCAGCAGTTTAGAAATGAATCACGAGGACAGATGCCTACGGGAAGACAGGTTAAAAAGGATTTCTGTGCCTTTTTAAAATGAGAATACCCCAGGATGCTGGTCTGTCTCTATGACAACTGTCTGTGAGCTGAGTGTTTCCTTTTGTTGTGCCAGTGATTCTACCTTTACCAGCACACTTACACCTGGGTGCTCAAAACCTCGGTGGTGACCAAAGTTCCTTGTGGGAACAACCCGAAGTGCATTTGCATTGTACCAGTTAATGGCACTGAATTGTTTGCTAGTATAGCTTCTGTCCTTGTTTTCTGCAAAACAGGCATTCAGCTTTGCAGGTGTGTGGGAAAAGGGAAGGAAAGAAAGGACAAAATGACAAAGATGAGTGTTACACAAATTTAAGTGTTGAATTAATAGTGAAATGGTGTCACTTCTGCTTGCTCCCAGCTTGTGTATGATGCCATTGTCTTGTCATGTGAGCAAGGGTTGCTGTTCCCTCTGGGTCTGTATCATTCTGAGTAATTTAGAGGTAGTATAAATGGTATTGTTGTAGCTCTGTAGCACACTGGAGACCTATGGTCTTGTCCCAAGGCTGCTGGGGATAAGGAAATCGGTAATCTTTGAGAATAGCTTTGTTTATTTAAGGCTGGTGATGCTGTTAAAGTAAGAGAACATTTAACAGAGCTTCAAAAAACATAGGGAAACAAGCACAAAGGTCCCAAACACCAAGATGTGTGCAGAATGCCAGCTCCAAACCACCAAGGTATAGGACATATGGGATTTAGTAGCCAGCTCTGTATCGTTTTTGAAGCCCTCAGAACCTAGTCTGCCTACTTAATCCAAGTGGCTTTGAGAAGTTGACTCAAGCCACTCATACATAGAAAGTGAGGAGGAGGAAGGACACTGCATATGCAGGATGTGACACTGTATGCTGGGAAATTTCGTTTTTGGTTGTGGCTAATGGGATAGGACAGAAACATGTATTTTTAGACAGTTGTTCTTGCTAATGCTGTTTGAGTTTAAATCTCAAGAACCACAAATTAATTACCTTCATTATTAAAATTTTCCAGTATGAGCAACTGCTGGAAATAATTATGGGAAATTGTTTTGTCATATTTCCTGCCTCATATCTGTATAGTAAGCATTCAGGTCTTTTATTCTTGCTTTGCGAAAGTAATAAATATTTATATCCTGGTTAAACAGTCATTGTGTGCAAAATACAGTTAATTAGTATACGAATGGAAGACTTGGGGTTGGAAGAAGTGTTTAGATGGGACAGAAAAGGGCTATAATGTTGCACAGACTTCAGTCTGAGGTGTTCCCTTTAATAGCATGTTCTGAGTTTATGTCTTAAAATGCTGTTGGGGCAGAAAGGTTCATCCTGTCTTGACTACTCCCTGGAGTGATCCTTAGGTTTTCTGTCCAAGGCTGCTGTATGTGCTACCCCTGCACACTGAGTGTGTGGACTATTCAAGGGAGGGGTAAATGGCTTTGCTCCAGCCCCTGACTGGAGCAGGGGCTGCATCTCTTGGTCAGTCTCAAAAAGAAAGTTGTGGTGCTCATTGCATGACGTATGACATTGGTACCAAATTAATCTCAGATTTGGTTCCATCAGGGTAGGTTGAGGCATAGGTACCTGGCTGAGCACTTGGCCCTGGTGCAAGAGAAAATCCAAACGGCCCATCTGTAAAAGCCTGAAAACTGCTGTGGTACCTCTCTAAAGAGGCTGTTACAGCAACAGTGCATGAACATGACAGCAGAGGCAGGGTGGGCAGTATGTACGGGGCTGAGATAAATGGAAACTCAGACTGACAAGGAGCTTTCACTATTCACTTCCTATCACAATTCCACCATTGTGTGCTCCTTCTCTTTGATGTCTGGTTAAAGAGGCATCACTGAAACCCAGAATGGGGACAGCAGGTGCTATACGATCATTATGGACAGTTGCTTATACTGTGTGATACATAAGGCAGCTGGGGGAATGTTGGATGTACTTGGAGATTAATTTCTTTTGGGGATTTTATGTCTTTTGCTTAGCCCCAGTTAATACATCAAAATGAGCATCTGATGCTGCAGCTTCCTCCTGGGGAGTGCTGCTCTTCCCTGCAGGAGTACCCAAAATGCATGTGCGAATGTGTGTCAGAAAAGTAGAGAGGATTTTCAGCATGTCTTCCCTGCAATACCACAGAGGAACATGGTGCTTGGCAGGAAAATACAAGATGCCACCGCTGTGGTCAGGAGTCAGGTATGGCTTAGGTCAGGAAGTTTGCACACACACCGAGGATCTGCATGGGATGGAGGTGTTATGGGATCACGTTATAGAGGGGATGTGTGTTGGCTGAGCATCTCTCTGCTTGCATGGAGATGCTGGCATTGCCAGGAGGTTTTAAAATAATTTGATTAAATTAGGATTTTGAGTGGAAAGCTCTCTGAATCTAGTCTTTTGCCCTGGGATTTTAATGAAGTCTTCCCAGGGGTGTGAGTAGGATTGATGTCCTTGCACATGTCCCGCCGTTCCCCGATCGTTCTTTTAGAGCTGAGCAGCTGTGTCCCAGCAGGAGCAGGTGGTGAAGTGGTCGAGCTGGCTCTGTCAGGAGGGGAGGGTTGGATGCTGGAGCACAGGGCTCGGCTGAGGAACTCTGTGCTGGGAGCCACTGCAGCCAGATGTCTGAGCAAACACAGCCAGAAAGGAGCTCCCCACACAGTGGTGCTCTGGCATTAATTTACCATCAGTAATGCAAGAGTGGGTTATGACTTTATTCTTCCTTCAGAAAGTATTCCAGCCACTAGCACAGATACTCAAGACCTCTGGTGATGTACGAGTCGTTTTCTTCTAAACAAATACAGCTTAACACTTGAGTTTTATTAAATCTATCACAGACATGCAAGCTGAGAAATCTCTCTGTAAAAAACAGGTCTTTTGCTTTAAATTTGAGATACTGTGTGACACAGCAGAAGTGTTAATTGTTCTTTCACCTGCTAGCCTCACAGCGAGTATCAGAGGGGAGACTGGCTCCTTCCTTCCAGACGATGGGAATGGTATGAAGGGTGAAGCAGTTGCCTGAGCTCACACGGTGTGTTGGTGGCAGAGCTGGCAGGACTTTTATCTGATTCCCCTGCCAAATCCAGTGCCTTGGGCCAATGCTGACCATTCTCTTCATCTCATGTTTGTTACTGACAGCTATTGAATAAGAACTGGTGCTTCTTTGTTTTTGCTGTGTATTGCTGGCCCAGTTAAGGACAGGGGTTTTTTATCCTGGTTCCCCAGCAGATATGTCTCACAATTCAGAGCAGAGAAACAAGGAGGGCTGAACTGTAGCCAGCACATCTTTGCAGTGCAGAAGCAATTGGTGTGTTTCACAAGTAGCCTCTCTCCCCATTCTTTTCGATTCTTGGGCTTTGCCTATGTGTGCCAGGACCGAGCCAATTGGCTGCTATCCCATGGAAGTCCCTTCTGCTTGCCTGGGACAGAGTTGCAGTGGGCAGTACATCATTAGACCTTCCAAATTGCTTGGCCTTTTCTGTTGATTGAATCCAGTAGGTGATCAGCCATGTAGAAGGGGGGTGAGCTGGCAGTTGTGGCATGCTGACCTGCAAGCAAGGTGAAGGTGTTTGCAAGCACTCCAAATTCACACATGAAATACGCATCTGTTGGTTCCATGGATTAGCTGCTCGCAGATGGGTCTTGTCCTTGCCTTGTGATAGCCTGGTGGCATGTGCTCGTAGGGGCCTCAGACAGTGCCACATAGCATGTCCAGGGGAAATAGAGGGCATCTGTGCTGGCTTAGTGTGGTGGAATGTGTCCCAAACGTGATGCTGATAGCTCAGGTGAACAGAAGATTCAGTGCTTGATCCAGCTGAGCAAGCAGCTCACTGGTATTTTTGAGGCTGATTGGGAGAGTAGTGGCTTCTGCTGGCTATATTGAAAAAGGTTCAGGATGGAAAAACTGGTTCTTAATGAAGCGGAAACAAACTGGTTCTTCAGTGTCTCTGATAGCAAGACAAATAAAACCCAGGAAAACGCTAAATGTTTGTGAAAAGGTGCACGTGGGGTGAGTACAGGGAGGAAATTCTTATTTTACATTTTCTGCTGAGGAAACAATCTTTGGTCTGAGAGTCTTGCCCTCCACTTGATGGTGTTTTTCTTCCCAGGTGATGAACAGGCGTCATCAGAAAGTCTCTTGTTGTTCCAGATTCTGTTTATCACGTATTTGAACAAAGACTTGACGAGGTTTTTTTTTTTTCAGGTATTAATTATAGTTGACCGCATGGCTAATCCATCATCCTCTTTAGATGGAGTCACTGGGTGTTGACTGATATAACTGCAAATGTGATCAGTCTGCCATAGGTGAAGATGTAGCTGCTCTTTGTCAGAGCCATTTCAGTCTCACCCAACAGTATATAGAAGAAAAGCTAATTGTATAATGACAAAAGACAACGTTTGGAAGGAGATGAAAGATTCTGACATTACAGTTCTGTGATTTCTCATTTCAGTTCCTAAGTAAGGAGGGAAAAAATTCATGGGCACAACTCAATTTATCATGTGTTTCTGGGCATGATCACTCCTTCTGAGTCCTGGGGTATTTTATCTTTTGCCATTCATAGCATACGGATGCTGAAGTACAAAGAAACTCAGAAAGCACCTGTGGTTTTCGTAGGCCTCTGAAATGAGACTACAGGAGCCTTAGTCAAGATCCCAGCAGCTGAGCTGAGGACAGAGCTGATCTTGCCCCACCTGAGGAAACCAGTGCCTGCTGAAGTCCACTTTTGGGTTTATCTTTAAACGTTCCAAGTCCAAGCTCACATCTTCTGAAATCATACGTCCTGTTAAAGTTTGCAGTGATTAATTTGGAGTACATTTTGTTGAGCAACCTCTTGGGTTTGTTTTGAAAGCAAGTGGCCTTGAATCTGTCTTGAGTAGTCTGGATCATTTATCTTGCCCTTTTCTGCATCTTCATGTGGTAACAGGGAAGTTGTTTAAGCAAACAAACATAATTCAGAGTGTGAATTTCCCCTGAATATGGAGTTGTGTAAAATGGGAGCATGAAGCATGACATCTCAGATAAGGTTGTTGGACAATGTTGCACTTGTTTCCTCAGGTGGGATTTGAGGAAGACCTCCTCCCTGAATGTGCCTCTTCTTTGTGCACCTCTGCATTCAGTTGTGGGAGACACATTCCCTGTCGTTTTCTGTTTCCATCTCGAGGCACAAACACCCATCTCTCCCCAAAGATGTGTTCTCACAAGTTATTTCATTGTCAATGCCTTAAACCTGCCAGCGCTACTAAACTTTGCCTTCTAAGGAAGCGTATATCTGTTTTGGATCTCATCTGATAGCTAATATCTTGCATTTGTGCTGCCCTTAAATTGGTGGTCACTTGAAAACTAAGCAAGAGGCAGCAAGAAGGTAGCCTTAAGAGTTTGTTGGACTTGAGTGGCATGAGGGACTTGAGACATCTGGAAGAAACCAGCCATGCAGAATCACTGTGGAGGGGTTTTTGTGGGTAATTCCTTTAACTGGGCTTGAAGAACTTGTTTCTGTCACAAAAATACAAACTAACCAAGCAGTCACTCTTGCTTGTTGTTTTTTTTTTTTAAAAAAACAGCCTAGCCTGAATTCAACAAAATTTAATTTGTGCCATCCTTGACAGCTGAAGTAAACCTGCCCTGCCATGGGTTTGGTCTGTCTGATCCTGCAGAACTGGGGGGCTGCAGAGCTGTCACTTATTGGGTGTCTCATGGCGATGCTGAAAAATTCACACTCCCATGAGTCTGCAGGAGGTTTTGCATTAACTTTAGGATTGTAGTTTCACCTCAATTTCAAGGTCTCTGTTTTAATCTCAAGACTATCCTTGCTTTCCTGAGGAACAAACCCCTTGATCCAGCTTGCACTTTATTTCTGATTAGCATGTTAGAGTAGAACCTGACCCACAATGCTGGGAAATAAAATGCTTAAATAGCTAAAATGGGATTTGAAAAAATGCAATTTATTAAGCGATTTCTGGGTCATTGATGTGTTTAGCAGGTATAGAAGACAAAATGAACTAAAACAGGCTTTGGCATTTCAGAAAGTGAGTCATTTTTTCTGTTGCATCATGTATAAACTTTTCCCTACTCGTATATGTATGGTGGAAATTACTTTGAGGTTTTGAATTCTTACTTCAGCTCTCTGTTTTTTATTATTTTCAAACATTGCTGAAAGTGAATGCTCTGCTCACATTGCCTTGCTGTTTACTTGTTGGGGTTTTTTTTGGTTTTTTTTGTTTTTTTTTTTAAATAAGACAGTGGGCAACATATAGGTGCTTAAATGAGCTGGGGAGTTATTGGTTTCTCATGTTTAGGTAGGAATAAAAGGTAGATGTATTGATGGATCCATAACATTGTTCCAGGAGGAGTTGCTGACAAATATCCCTTATCCAGGGGGCCAACCTTGAAATCCTTTGACAGTGTGGTCATCTTTTTTCAGATTCTCAAGCATTTATAGAGGTTCCTTGAAATCAGTTTAACTGCCATGAACACGGTGCTGTTGCAACCAGCTGAGATAGTAAACAGGTGTGTCTTTCCTTAAAAGAGTGCAAGAGAATACTCTTGAGGTTCCCCATGCTGGAAGAATGCTATTGCTCAGAATCCCAGGAGTTCTGAGATAAAGACTAGAGCAGACAATGAGCACTGGGAGATGCCAGATAGAAATATGGCATCTGAATGGAGTTTCCACAGGCCAGGCCCAGCACAGAAGCCAGTTGGTCTCCACATGCCAGGACCATTTTTCTTGGGATGAAGAAATCCAGCAGACAGAGGTGTGTCAAACCTGTCCTTGTGTGCCCACTCCTTAGGGAGAAATGGGTACTGCCCAGAACTGAACTGGATGACCTTCTTTCTTTGGAGTTCACAGCTGCCACCTGCAGCCGAGCTCTGCAGGGGACAGAGGACTTGCCCCAACCCCAAGCAGTTGGACAAAGTAACATCACCTGGGCATCATCCCTTCAAGGAAAATTGTCTGTAACTTACTTTAGACCCAGCACTGAGGATCAGTGGTTTTGCCACTGTCATAGTGGTGGCACAGTAATGGGTACAAAACACAGTTCAGAGGAGGAAGATTTACTGAAAAGACCTTGAATGGCCACGTAATGGGTGCACACACAGGCTTTTCTCCCAACCCTCATTAATTTTCATTGTGAAAGAGGGAAGGGTTTGAATAAGTTTTTTTTTCTTTTGTCTGAAATAGCCCCAAACCTTTCATGTACCTGTTGCCCCAAATATTTTTAGAACTAGCGTGCAGCTGCATGGTCTGCCTTGTCTCATTAGAAACTGGCTTGATCTTCAGTCTTGGCAGATTCCATGAAAGTCTAAGAGATCTATTTGAAGGATCAAAGGTGACTCTATGGTATTAGAGGGTAGGGATCTCCCAGCTTGTTGAATGTCGATGATGACAGTGCAGTGCCTGGCATGTGTTGTGTTAAGGCTCTACAGTTATGGCATGGTGGAAATGTAAAACTGGAAAGGGCTTTAGGAGATGATTCTTTCCTTTTCCTGGCAGTAGCAGGAGCTCAGCTGGTAGCAGTCCTGTGCTGTGTTTGCTGCTGCTCTGTCACTGAGCCTTTGTAGCTGCTGGGACCTGTGTAGCCAGAGCAAGTTGCTCCTGAGGTTGTCTCCATGACTTTCACCCTCCAGTCATGCAGATACAAAGTGTGTGAAAGAAGTTGCCCTTGGATCTGTCCCTCACATGTCCCCAGTTAGTCATTCCCTGGAATCTGAAATGCTAAAAGCCTGCAGAAACCTTTCAGGGAGCCCAGCTGAGTGTGCCAAGGTCCTCTGGGGTAGAGGTCAGCAGTCTAAAGGGCTCACCTGATTACAGCAAGGTTGTCATGCAGAGTGACTCACACGAGATTATCTTTGATGTCACGGAGTGTTTGTTCCCATTACAGTTGACAGGACAGTTGGTCAGAGCATGGTAATAATGTGGGTTCGATCCCCCACTGGACCATTCACTTAAGAGTTGGACTTGGTGATCCTTGTGGGTCCCTTCCAACTCGGAACATTCTGTGGTAACCTGCTGGCTGCGGTTGTGATGGGGTTTTACTTGCTGGGGTGCAGAGCAGTGCCAGGGTGTGAGATGCCCTCTTGTGCAGTCTGGGCAGCACAGCTGGATGCTCCCATGGCTTGTGGCATCTCCATGGGCGAGTGGCATGGCTGAGCCCGTCAGTGTGGGCAAAGCCTAGCAGGGACCTTTGTTCTTCACTTTTAAGTGAGGATTTCAGCTTTGGGTTGGGTTTATGGAAAGCAGCGTGAGGTTTGGTTTACAGAAGAAAAAAAAAATAGTCTTTTCAAAAAGCAATTTGTTTCTGCTTTCTGTGAGCAGGGGTTCCAAATGGACTTGGTCAGTTCTGCAGTATGATCAACAGGACTGGAAAAAAATACCAAGTGAAGTAACACAGTGGCTGTGGTAAACATGAACTGGGGCCTTGGAAGTAGCTCATGGCATACCACAAAAGAGTCTCCTTTCACCCACCACGGACAGTGCCAGCAGCAAGCACTGCCAGCGCTGGCGTCTAGCAGAGGAAAGCATCATTTGGCTCCCTTTTGGATTTCATTACTCTTCCTGCACTCCCTCCTGCTCACAGCAAAAGCCTTTCCAGTTGTAAAGAAGTGAATTAACTGCCTTCGTGTCAGTGATGGATGAGGCGCTTTCTCCCCCTTCAAAGAGAGGAGCCGTGCCGGCGAATGCGGGACGGCGGAGTTGAAAAGTCCAAGCGGAACAGGAGAGCCCGTGTGGTGACCCAGCTGCCAGGCAGGGCACCCTGGGGACGGCTCCCGCCGCTGCCCTCTGAGTGGGGAACAAAACCCGCTCTCAGCACGCTCGCCCGGCCTCAAGGCTCTTATTTTGTCTGTGTCCTGCTCTCAATGGGCTTGGGCACGTCCCTGAACACACAGCAGCCGTTTGTGCGGGTTCAGGGAGCCTCAAAGGCTTTCACAAGGAGCTCCTCCAGGCTGCACAAAGCAGGGTTACCACGCTGGTACTTGGGAGATCTCCTTTCAGGCGTCCATGGCTAATCATATTAAAGGTGACCTCGTGGGCAGCGCTCTCCATTGTTGCCATATGTTTTGTCCAGTGCTTGAGTGATGTTGTGCATTGGAATGTATTCATGCGTTGCCTAATTTAATCACCAGGCTTAATCCCCTCTCCTGTTCTACACCCTTAGAATTTACTGGCTCCTTTCTAGCCTCCCATGCATTGTCTGAGTCTCCTTCACAAGCTAATACTGATGCCTGGAAATATTTGTATTTATTTATTTACTTTCAGAAAGTATTTAAAAATCTAATCTCAACCGTAAGCCCAACAACCTCTCCAAAGGGAGAGCAAGCACAGTGGATGCTCTGGCAAGCTGATCCTTCTTCCCTGTGATCTTTTTCTTCCAGCTTTTCCATAGAGAAATTAGGGATTAGGCTCCTGGGTTTTAAAAAAAAATAAAAATACTACGAATGGAAAAATGACTGAGAAAGCAGTGTGTCTCCTTTTAATATTGTTGGAATAAATAACTAATTTTAAGAACTTGACTGTCTCTGTAAAATATGGTGTTGGTTTCTGCCTTTAAAACTTACCACTTTGGTATGGACAAATCCTATTCCAGGGCTGACTGGACAAAATTAACCCAACAAAGACCCAAATCAATCAAGCTGGGAAACTGGAAAGCCTGATTTATGCAAGTCTACCGCAAAACTCAGAGAGCTCTGCAAGAGCTGCTGTGCTCCACAGCAGACCAGCATTTCTAGGGAGCAGCCTTTGCAGAATGTCTTATAAGGATAATTTCTAAAGATTTTGATAAGATTTCCCTGTTCCAGCTGATGCTGCCTTGTGGAGGGATACGTTAAAATTGGGAATTTGAGATTCGGTTGTGTTGTGACTTGCTTTAGGTGTGGATGGGTGAAGTCCTGGCAAGGGAAGGCTGTGATGAGATTTTAGGATGATATGCAGTCAGGTTGCTGAACTCCCAGGGGCAGGAAACCTTACACTTGCTGAGGCAGATTGTTAAATAAACAGTCGTGTTAAATAACCTCATGCTTTGGTTCAGCTCTTAGATTCTCCTGCTCCACATACAGCATGCTGGTACCCACACCTCTAAGCAGTGGAGTACATCCTGGATGTCTTTGAAACCATAAACATAGGTTGTACCTGAATTACTGCTTTGAGTTTCCCTCTCTATGTGGGTGTACACAGGCACACGTGAGATCCCTGCAGCCAAGTTCTCACACACGAGCTTGCTGATCTTCTCTGACTGTGCGTATGTTTTAGGTTTGATGGGAGGAAGGAGGGATGACGTAAAAGGTTGCAGATTTGTGGCTGGTTTTAAAAATAGCTTTAAAATATTATGTATCTTCATTTTAAAGAAATGCAATACTGCTTGGAAACCACAGCTACTGAACATAAACGATGTTGAGCCCCTTACATATGTTTAGTCACAGTGCAGAACAGAGAGTTGTAACAGCCTGCTGTGCATTAGCACTGGAAGATTCCCTGATCCTACCCCTCACACTCCAACCCAGGGATCCACAGCAGCATCACGGGCTCTGACGTCAATTTGGCCCTACAAAAATGCTATAGAATTTATACCTTTTCATTGTGAACCTTGCCAGAGCCCTTTCTGAAGTGCCTACATGCAGAAATTGCTTCTCCGCTGAAGTGCAGCCGTGTTGGAGCCAGAGGACAGCTGGCCATGGGTTGACTGGAGGGCAGGGTGCCTGTCCCACTGCCAGGGGGTCTGGGCTTGCTGGGACAAATCTCCTGGCCACTGTCCACTCCTGCTTCTTTCTTTTCCTGTGACAGAGGAGCCTGGAGCCTCTAGGAAAATGTGGGTGGGAGCAGGCTGCTGCCAGAAGAATTCAACCATGCCACAACCAGTCTCTTCCCAGGGGAGCCCAGCAGTTGTGCTAACGGCAGCGGCTCTTGCTGTCCGTGGGAATGGAGAGGGATGTCTTTGGAAAGCTTTGGATCTCCTACTCATGCACTGAGCAGCTGTGCTTAGACATGCCACGGGATTTTGGTGGTCAGGGAAAGGTCATGGCACGCTGCCGACCTGTGCCCAGGGAGGAGGGTGCCAGCACTGCCATGGTGGGATGTGCAGTGGTGTTCTGTGGCATGAAGCCTTAGGAGAAGATGCTTTGCAGCTCTGAGAGTGTCTCTGAGTGGCAGGAGATGTCTTCCCATCCCCATGCTGTAACAGTGTTGGGGGAAAATGTTTGACCAAGGACACGGCACAGCTGGCTGCAGTCCTGGCAGTTTGTAACATACTGCAAGGAAGTCCAGGTTGTCCCCAGAGACTGAGCAAAGCTTGAGTCAGCAGCACTAGGTCTGGACTTCAGGACTGCCAGCTATTTCACAGCAGCACCCCAAGGGATGGGGGAGAATGGTGTGTCTGTCAAACTGAGATCAGTGTGGTGTAACCAGGGTATTCTGCTCTTCGTAGTCCCAGTTTAATGGGTTGCAGATATAACTAAACCTAGAAATACTGTTGTAATTACTCTTGTTACCTGGTAGAACTCTTACCATGTCAGCACAGGGGCTGTTCATATTTTAATGGGTTTATCTCTTGTATGGAGAGTATTACAAGCTTTCATCTGTCTTCCAGTGAGAGACTTTACGGAAATCCCTCCAGGCATGAGGCAGTACCTGGGCGCTGAATTAATCTGTGCTCCTGGATTCTCACAGCTCCATTAGTGGCTTAGCAAGGGAAGTAGTTTGCATTAACAAACTTAAGAAAATAGGATTTGTTGTGTTTGATCTGCCCTCAGTTCCTTGTATCCTCCCAATAGCAATGACAAAGACTGGGCACCTTCTGGGAAGACACAAAATAGGCTGATTTGTAAAACATGTATCTGCATCTTCCAGGGCTCATGGGGTCAGGGGAAATTGTGCTATAGTCAGGTTCAGTAAGAGACGCCAAACCTTTCTTCCTCCTGCCACATACCCAGACACGTCTGCACCCACGGCTCTTACCTTGCCTTTCCCTGGGACTTGAGCCCTTTGAAAACAGCACAGTGTCACATCCTCCTCCAGATAACCACTGCTGTCTGCTCTGTTGCTGGCGTGAGGCTGGGGCAGCTCTCAGACCGTGTGGTGCTTTGGGAAGGGCTGTTTTCCCCTTCACTTTTCATCCAATGTTGCTGGTGTTCTTGATCTGTTTTCCATTAAAGAAACTGCCTGTGGGGTGCCACCATGTTTCCCTTGTGGTGCTGTGTGCCTTAGCAGAGCTGTGCATCCATCAGGGGCTGGATCTGACCTCTCTTTAGGAGCTGCTGACTTCTGCAACGCTGTTCTGTACTGGCCACGGGCTCTTGCTAAACAGCAGGGCAAAGCATGTAGTTAAACTTCAGGCTGCTTAAACCTGGGGTCAGTATGTTAAGACTTATTTTCAGGCATGGCTATCAGGTGTCTGAAATAATAGCAGTTTGGGATAATAACCTGTTATCTTTGAGTACCCTCTAATAACAGCATACCAAGCAGCAAGTTTAGAGAGGGTTTCTACTTGGTTGTGTCACTTCTCATCTAAAGCAAATGTGGAACACACCAATTGCTTTTCTTTCAAGCTCTCACATACCATTTTGGGACAGAAATGCCTTAGGGATCCTTTTCTGATCAGGCTTTGTTTTTCTCTGTCAGATCAAGGTGGCATACATATGGACTCGCACATCACCCAGCCTATGACAAAGCTGGTGTTGGTCCCACAGACCCTTCAGGTCCTGGCTGTGACTGACCAATGGGCTACAGGTGCCATGGCTGCACAGAAATGCCCTTTCTTTGGCTGCTGGCACTAGTCAGCTTAAGGGAAATTTATGTCAGCTCTACCCCCAAAGTTTCTTTCCTTATAGTGGTGAGAAATGTTTCCTTTTTTTTTATGTGGTTACTTTAACTCACTTGGTTGGTCTATTTGCTCCAGGATTTTCAGAGCAGTGGATGCTCTGCCAGCCCCTGGTGGATGAGCCAGGGATTCTGAGGCCCAGGATCTGTGACAGTCCTGGACATCAGTGGATGCTGCTGGTGTCATTCTCTCCTTCTCTAGGCTCTGCACCAAGTGCAGGTGCCTGTGGGCTTTGGAAGTGTAGTGCCAGCAGCTCCATTTCCTACCTCTCTTCTCATGCAGCAGACCCAGGTCTTGCCTGTTCCTGTTCACACCAGTTACAGGTCCCTGTGCTGCTCCCTGGCCTCTGGCTGTTGGCCTCTGATCTCTCCTAGGGAATTTTAACCCTCTGATAAGTACATGAGATCTGAGTGCTGCCCTCCAGCCATCAACTTCATGGACAGGGAAACTTTACTTGCCATCAAGTCTTAATTGTTTGAGAAGGAGAAGTCTTAACCTCCCCAGGAGTCTCTGGAGTTGTTTCAAATTCCTGATTGCAGTCTACCTCTTTACTAGAGTCTTGATCATCTTCCTCTCCCAAATTCTGCTTTCCCAAGTGAATTTCCGTATCTCTCAAGTAAAGAAGAGACCATTGGGGCTGGGCAGGATGGAATTGCTCCCCTGTTAACTGTTTTTTGCTAAGCCTGTACTCATCATCATTTTTCAAAATGCAAGAATTTTCTGCAGCCCAAAGTCTCTTGTCTCAATTGAAGCTGACAAAGCCCAGCTTGTGGGGGTTTTGTTACTGCACAAGGTGAAATCAGTGAAACTGTCTTTTGTCAGAGCATGGATGGGACTGGGAGACACAAAAGAGCTGGGAATGCTTTAAAGGGTGGCTGGGAGACAAGCTCTGAGTAACAGAAAATGAAACAGCCAAGCAGTGAAACTTGGCATGTGTCTTGTTAGTGTCACATTTTTTTAATGTGGCATTTCCTAGGGATGTTTTGCTTCTATTTTCATGTTGGTGTATATGTAGAAAATGCTTTCAACTTCATTGACAGTTCCCTAGTGGTCTAGGGCATGCAGTGCAGTGTCACAATTTGTTAGCTTCTGAAGAACATATTTTTAATCCACAAATTTAAACTCTTCACAATTGTATAATCTGTATTTTAGTTTTGTGGTTTCCTAATCGTGCATGTAGAGAATGAGCTCATCCAGTTTGTAAAATGAACGGAAGTATTCAGCTCTTCTTTCTAAATAAATCTGGATCCATTTCTTTGTGGATTGCATCCGAAACCTCTGATGCAGGCAAGTGTGAATCCTTAAAAATAAGCTCATTTGCAGTTTATATTTTTGCCAAGTGGTGAAAGTTGTCTCATGCCCTGTCTTTCTAGAAAGACTCTTCAGCTTTGACTTGCAGCTGTGACATAAAAGCCAAGGGTCTGATGCCAGCTTGTCATTTTGGTGAGAGCATCTGCCTGTCTTTGCCAAGGACCCAGCCACAGTTCTTCCTGGTTTTGCTGTGCTGCCTGACCACTCATAGCAGAGGTTTTGGGGGGCAATAGCCATCAATAGGGCAGCCCTCTTATGTGCCAGGGAATATGTGCTGGTGACTTCACTTCTGTGACAGGGAGACCCCCTCACTGCATCCCAGAGCTGATGTTTGGAGAGCAAGAGCTGTTGCAGTCTGTGGGATAATTTAGTAATAGCTTATTGTGGCTTTGGGACCCAGGCTGGGAACCTTTGGGTTTCCAGATTAATTTAAGGGGGAAGAGCTTATCTTCTCCCTCTGCCATGTCAGGAATTCACTGGCTTTTCCCATGTTTTATGAAGCTGTATAATGCAGGCAGCAGCTAAGTAAATGATAGGATTTTAAAATAAAAACAAGCAGAGGGATTCAGACCAGAGTAATACCCCAAATGTGTTTCAGCTCCTTCTCCTAGGCTGGATTGGGGGTTGATTTGGCATTGTCCTTAGCCACATGCATGGATTTGTAGCCCATTAACAGTGGCAGTTTGCTGGCTAATGTGCTGAGAGCATGGGGCAGCAGGGACAGCTTCAGGAACCTCCTAGTGAATTTAAGCCTTCACGTGGAAATTGTGCTCTTAGGGATGAGGAGAAGGAGCCTCGAGAGGAGGCAATAGGTGTGATGCACCAGTTTAGGACCAATTCATGACTTCCAACCAGTAGCAACAGCAGTCCCATAATCAGGTGCTGAGATTGGCCAAACATTTGCTGTCTACAAAGCCAAAAGGAATGGTTTGCTCCAACCCAGTGGAAGAGGTAACTCGTTGAGCTGGTAGCAAGTTTCCTTGTCTTTCCTCTTTTTTCCACTCTAGGACTTTCTGTTTGTCCTTTATTACCTCCATCCTGTCCTTACCACATGTTCTTCATCCACTACCCAGGGTCTTTCTCCAGCAATTTTGAGCTGCAGCACAAATAGAAAAGCTCATGGAAGAAGTGCTTTGGTCTCCAGAGCTGCTTCTTTAAGTGAAAACACAGCTGTGAGGTTTGCAGCCTCTGCTGCTGTAAGGGCTCATCCAGCCGGCACAGCCAGCACTGCTGCAGTGCTTCCAGCACGCAGGAATTGGGAAATCCATTGTGAAGAAGATTGAGTTTGATGGCCTGCGTGGAGGCAGATGGATGTATTTTTAAGGGATGAGGTGCCAGAAAACTCTGTGATTACGTTATTGGAGCATGGCTCGTTTTTTGTGGTTTTAAAAGTGAGTGTCAGGACTTCAGGACTATTTCTTTTTCGGGTCAAAACCGAAGTTTGGGCGGGGCATAAAAACCTGCTTGATGACTAAGTTTATTCTTAAAAAGCTTTCTAGAGCTTGCTGGAGAGGGGAGCCTTTATTCCAACCCAGAGCAGATACCAGTGCAATCTGGTACACCAGAATACCAGAATATGGAATACCATATTTTGGAATTCCATGTAAATGGGGTTAAAACTGATTAAATGCACAGGATGAAAAAGAAGCCCTGCCTTTCAGGAGGCTGTTCTCAGTGTGATCTTTAGATCCAGTTCCCTGTTTTTTGTCTCAGAGGCTCTTATTCTGCCTCGCCTCCTTGCCCTGGGTGAACTCTTTCTGCTTGAATACCCCCCACATCAGTGGAATTACCTTGGCCGGTTCCAGCCGAGGCTGCCCTTACATCGCCCTACAACTGGGACAGCTCAAATCTGTGACCTGGTTCCTCGGCTGAACCGATAATACCTCTCTGACACAGTGCATGTGTAGAGAGAACTTTTCATCCCATGACAAAGGTTTGATGCTCAGAGCCAAGGCTGGGAACGGAGGATCCAAGCCAAGCCGTTTACTCAAGGGGCATGCAGAATTTGCCCAGTCAGGTCAATAGAGGGACTGGCAGCGTTTCAGCAGCCAGAAGAGTGCTCCTCATGCTCTCTCCTTGTTGGAGGCACCAGGCTTTATCGCATGACCGAGCCCCTGACTGCTGCAGGTCTAAAACATTCTTTAAAATGAGGATGGCTGCTGGCTGCACTGAAACCCAGGCAAATCTGGAGGTCCATGACAATGTGAAGCACTGTTCACTCTTCCTGAAAATCTGTTTTTAGCCTTGGTGGAAAAAGCCCCAAGATACAGGGAGCTTCCTTGACACCCCCACCAAGGCTTGTCTGCCTGCGCAGGGCATGGGTACCCCTCAGGGCTCAGACAGCACAGAGCTGCCAGTGCACTGAGGGGCAGCTGCTTCTTCTGCTTCACTGGTGTCTCGTATCTGTGCACTGGTTTAGTGTCTGCTCACCTCTGCTGAGGGTGGGGTGAGAGCTTTGGGTGCAGATGAAGCGTGTTAGTGTCTGGCAGAAGGGGAAACAAGGAGCATCCTGCTGTCAGCCGGCTGCATCCTCTGCTGGATTTAAGGATGTAGGAATAGAAAATGGGAGTATGTTACTAATCCAAAGAGTGGAGTAATTGTACAAACAAGTGTTATGTGCGCACAGCCCTCAGTGCTGTGGGCTCAGGAGATGACTTTCCTTGAGGTTGCTTTTCTCAAGGAGGTGGCATTACCTTCACCTTGAGCTTGCAGTACGTGCCACCAAACCTCACCATGGATCTGTGAGGGCTTCTATGTGCTGTGAGTACATTCTCTTGCTCCATTGACCAGTCACAGGATAGTGTGCTCACACATGCTTGATGCCTTAAATGAGATACTCCCATCCATGGAGTCAACAGCATCCTGCCCATCAAACGACCTGCTCCAATCCCTTTGAATTTCAGTGCTCTGCTCCTCTTCTGTTCGGGTGTATTGCAGTTGTGTCTGATGACGAGTGAGCCTGTCCATCACCGTGTCCAAAGAGGTCCAAATTACTCCTTTTGACAGCTCTTATTCACACACTTCCCTGTGCCTCTGACGTCTCAATTATTGATGGGGCTCTCCTGGTAGGCAGCACTCTGTTCTCAGCATGGCTGCGTTCCAGCTCCTGTTCCCATTGAGTTCATGCACACACCATGCCGAACGCTTCTTTATGTGCAGAGCCACTGAAGTGGAAAGGGATCTTTATTAGCATGTGAGCTGCAGGGCTACACAACCCAAGGGGGCAGTGCAAGCCAAATCACACCGCAGTTCAGTGCTGGGAAATTTCCTCTCCCCCTCCTCTCCTAGGGAAGCCCAGCAGAGTCCTGTAAAATTAAATGATTTCATATGTTTAATGGCGAAGATCCCTTGAAGATCTGATGAACCTCTCTTGTGATGGGGGTCACCCTGCACTTGCATTTCTCTAAGAAACTTCAGTCCCCCATTGCCCCTGCAGGTATAAAATGCAGTATTTTTGGGAGCAGTGCCTTTCCCCGTGCTGTGGTATTGGCTTGTTTGCTGGCTTTACAGCAAGCTCCTTCTGACAAGGAGCACTGACACACACAAAAAGGAGCTTCAAAGCAGCAATGTGGGGTTGGAGCAATGTTGTCAAATTGGTTAAGAGTTAAAGCTGTGCCAGAGGGGTGATTGCAAAAGGCTGCTAGTTTTGTAGGGCTTTATGTATGCAGGAGATTCTGGATGTCTCGTGACATTGCTGCAGCAAAAGTCGGATAGAAGAATGATGAAGTGGTCGACCAGCTCCTGACATCTGTCCCAGCCTTGCCCTGCAGCCTGCAGTGATTCAGAAGTAACCAGAGGTTTTGTGTGTAATGAATGAAGGCAAAAGGAAAGGGCATCTGCTGGAGAAGATAGGACCAGAGAGAAGCAGCGCTGTAGGGGTGCAGAGAGCTAGGAAAGGACACTTGAGTTCTGTTTTTGGAAGTCTGTGGCAGCATGCACTTCATAGATTAGCTTTAGCATGGGAGAAAAAAATTATGCTGACCTCCCAAAGCACTGAGGTGTGGGAAGCATGAGTGCCTTTGCAGTGAGCAGGGCAGTGCAGAAGTGACAGAGTCTGATCAGTGGAGCTCTCCTGAGGCTTCCTGTGGCAGAGAGGACCCAACTGCAAGATGTTGAATGGGTGTGGACAACCTTGTTAAGCTTAGTAGGAAGCTTACAGTCTCTGCATTCCCAGTGTGCTCCCTGCACAGCTAGTCCTTCCCTAGCTGCCTTACCTGCTCTTTCCACCCACNTGAGGGCTTTGTGCCTCTGGACCGTTGGGGTGGCTGCGCAATCAGTGCTTGACTGTTCATTTGGGGTCTGTAAGGACTCCTGGTGACAAGCACAGGTCCCCTCTTCCCCCTCCTGGCTGACCATGACAGTGCATCAGCAGGGCAGAACAGCAAAAGAGCATGGCTTGTGAATCAGTGACAGCATGGCTGCCTTAAGCTTTGGTTGCTGGGACAGACCTTTAGTTACACATCTCTTTGTGTGACA
Organism: Tichodroma muraria; assembly: GCA_013390105.1. Taxonomy (NCBI): domain Eukaryota; kingdom Metazoa; phylum Chordata; class Aves; order Passeriformes; family Sittidae; genus Tichodroma; species Tichodroma muraria. The sequence continues at coordinate 43,454 of WAAG01017384.1, forward strand.
GCCTGACACTGACCTTTCTCTGAGTGTGGTCCTCTTGTCACTGTGGGTGATGGCAACATCCTCTTGCCTGACAGCATTAACACAGATGGTCAAGCCATGTATAGTCCCCATTATCCAGGCCTTGCTGGCACTGGTAGATGATGCAGAGATGGCTAAGCCTGCCAAGCAGGGTGTGTTTTATTTGTCTGGAATACCATGAGCAGACAAAGAAGGATTAAAATAACAGAAAGTTGAAAACACGTTATCTTTGGGAACTGTGGTCTTTCCTTTTGGGGTAGGCAGGTTCCATGGGACCTTATCCCCCTAGATAGTAGAAAGGTCACCTTCCCATAGCTGATTGCCCCAAGGCTTTCCCTAGCAGCCTGTCAAAACAAGGCTGTTTTCCTTCCCAGCCTTTTCCCTTCCTTCCTTCCTTTCTTCCCTACCCCTGGACTTGTGTCTTTGCACAGAGGTGGTTCCACCCTTGAGCTGTGCTAGGCACCCAGAGCCCAGGTGAGCTATAACCAGAGATGCTCAGTGCAATCCCAAAGCCCACTTAGCTGAGAGCTGCAAACAAGAGGTTCAGGCACTCCTGACTTTGTCCTGATCAAAATTATTGTTGAAAGTTGCCAAAGCCACAGTTCTGCCAAATTTTGCACTTTCTCTTGTGCTTTGTCTCCATTGATTGTGTGGTGCAGTGCCTTTTCCACAAAGAAAAGGATCTGGTGGGTCTGTGTCTGTGATAACTGCTGCCCCTTTGGCCTCAGGGGTGCTTCCTGATATTCTAGCAGGAGAGCTGTGGAAAACCTGGCCCAGAAAAAATGGCTTTAAGCAGTTCCCAGTTCCTCCTTCAGTTCCCCGAACCAGGACAGCTCACATGGGAGGACTCTGCTTATGGAGTACACATGGCCAGCAAGGTGGTTGCTTGTCTCCTTTGTTTCTTGCTGACCTCCTGCTCCCATGTGGTAACTGCCATGTGCCATCATAGCACCTGGAGAGGCTGGATCCGCAGCCAGGCGTCATGGATCTTGGCCAGAAGAAGCACCCCCAGCCAGCCCTGCTAGTCCTGCCATGGACACTGCTCTCCAAAGTGGATCTGAGTGGTCTGCTAAGCCGGTGCAAGGTCAGGGCTTGCAAGAAGGGGAGCTGTGGAAAGTGTTGAGAGGTCACTGTCTTGACAGTGGTGAGCTGTGATATGTGTACCATGGACACTCTGGTTATGTGATGTTGCATGAGCTTGTGTTTCAGAATGACTTACACTGGTAGGGGTGTAGTAGTCAAGGGAGCTCATCTGAATTTGGCCTCAGCATAGTACTTGGTTCTTAACTCAGTATTTGAGGTGGTGAATTTTTCAATGATTCATGGCATGCAGTTTTATTTGGGTCAGTGAGAGCAAAGTGTATGACTTTGCTACTCTTTAGGGAAAGTCAGTGCATCATCTAGTGATTCAGCACACAGGGTTTCTTTACAGCCTACAGGAGAAAGATGTTTTAATTCTGTGTTCATTCCTGAATAAGCCATTAATTTGAGTTAGCAATTTTCTTGGAGCCCAGAGGAGCGGAGTCTGTGATCAAATGCAGTGGTTCAACACTGTTCTCTCCTCCTTTCCTTGCTTAAAAAGGTCAGGCTCCTCATAACACACCTCCTTTGACTTTTAGCCCTTGTGGTAATCTTCCCAGACCATTTCAAGAGTCCTGCACAATCCAGCACCAGCACCAGGCCTCCTGATAGTTATCTCTGTGACCCCAAAAAAATGCATGAAGACTGGCAGCTACCTCGTCTGAAGGATGCTGCCCCTCGTACCCTCCCTGCTGGCTCCTGGTCAGAGTCTGCAGCTCTTTAGCTGAGCCCAGGTGCTACACTTCATGGCTATGAGAGCTGGTGGGACATTGACCTGGGGGCCAGCAGCCTTCCCCAGGGTAATGAGGTCCTGCTTGGATATGCAGGGCTGCTGCAGAACTTGGTTCTGTGCTGTTTTCCAGGCAGTTCAGTGTATAAAATCACTGAAGACATTTTCAGCAAAAAAGTCTCCCCACAGAACCATTCTGTTGCTTGTTGAAAGAGGATTAATTTTTCCCCCTTAATAAAACAAGCTGTATTTGAAATCCAAAAACCCTTGCTGAATGCCTTCTTGGAGCTGCAACGAAAGCAGCTTCCAGGTCCCATCACAGCCTGCTACCAGAGGCAGATCCAAACTGCAAACCCTTCTAACAGCTCTTTAATAACTCTGCACAGAAGGAAAAATCTGTCACCTTTCCCTCTGTGGTTTCTCCTCTGTTCTAATGCACTGGAGGAACGAGATGGAGCCGGGAAAGTTTTCAGAGAAAGACTCGTGGGAACTACAGCTGCCGATGGAGAAACTCATTTCTTTAGTGTCTGAGGGGAACCGCAATCGCTTTGGTGAAGGGTGGTGTGTGTGGGTGGGTTTGGAGGGGTGAGCTGTTACGACCCGTGCATTTCAGAGGAACCACGAACACTTTATAGTAACAAAGGGTGGAAAAAGCAAGAGGTTTCTGCAGTGCATGTGACTTTTCCCTGAGGTTTGGAACCCCACAGTATGTTCCAGGCCACGGTGTTTGCGTGTCAGCCTTGGTGAGTTAAGTTTTCTCCCACAAGCCTTGCTTGAAGTTGCTGTAATGACCGAGAGCCTAAAATGTTGCTTCTTTTTTTTCTCTCTCTCTCTCTTTTCATTATCCCACATCCCTTCTCCTCTGTGCAGATGAAGCTCTCGTTTACCTTGGACCAGGAGAGTGGGATGCCTCAGAGCTGTTATATCTATCAGTACCGGGACAGCAACAAGTAAGTCCTGTGGAAGATTGCATGCAGCAAACATGGGAAGGTGCAGTGAAAGGAGACTGCCCTGCCTTCTGGCAAAGGGATCACAACTGCTTGTACCACTTAAAAGTAGATTAAAGAAGACCTCAGGCTTGACCTGAAACTGGGAACAGTTCCTGTAAAGGCCAGATTCTTTAAAATGCACGAGGCCCTGCAGCCCCTTTTTTTTCCTCTAGCTTTTAAAAGCTGCTTTTATTTGTCTAAAAGGCTTGTTCTTGGCTTCCTCAAGCTCTGACAGAGCTCACCCAGGCTTTGCCCAGGGGTGTTTGCAACTCACACCCTGCACTGTTGGTGCTGGGGTGACTCTGAGAGAATGGCCTGGGGGAAAGCACCCAAAGGCTGCAGAGCACTTGAAAGCAGAGCCCTCACCTTAGCTAGAGCCACAGAGCACCCCACTCCCTCTGCTAAAGCTCCTGCATTGGTTCACTGAGTGTCCTTTGTGGTACCGTAGCCCCAGTGCAGCCACGTGCTCTGTTTTTGTAAGATACTAAACGGTATTCAAGCTTTGGATGTGTTTGGAGCACAGAGTCCTCTATTTCTAGGTATTCTGCCTATTTTTACTAGCTGCTGTAGTGAATTGGCACCCAAGATGTTTTTATTTCAAATCACATTCTCATTATCAAATTGACAGCAGCAGCAGAGTTCAGGATATTTCTGTGTTCGCCCTGAATACCAGCATGTCATAAATCCATGGCCTGTTACTCCACCCATGTAGTTCTGCTTCTTGCCAGTTATTCAAGTTAACCTAAAAAATGAGACTATATGAAATTGTCAATGAACAGAACAGTCTGTAATTAGATCTGCTCAGAAACTCCAGTAAGAGCAGTCCCAGCAAGGAAGCGGGACATCTGCAAATGCACAGAGCAGTATCTTAGCTGAGAAATCTTAATATTTAAACACGAAGGGAGATCATTTATGGCAGACTCCTTCCTGCCTGTGTGTGGGTGATTAGCATGTGGTACATGGTCCCATCCCAAGTATCCCAGCCCTGAACCTTGTATGAGCAGAGGTGATACCTCCAGCACACCAAGCTCACAGGGCAACGTGCAGATCAGCGCCAAAGCATAAAATCAACAAGGGAAGAGTGTTTGTTTCTGAGGGTTTTAAAGGTAGTGGCACACAATGGACAGCGAGGAAAAGAAACCCTCCAGACCTGATGGGCTTTGTTAAAGATGTTTATAGACCAGTGTTTCTAACTGTGTGGTGTATATCTCAAAAATCAGCAGCTGTGGTTTTTCTGCCACTGACCCTTCTATCCCCAGGCTCCAGTGGGTGTTTTCTGCCATTGTTTGAGGAAACCCCAGGGACATGAGTAGAGCTGTTTTGTTTAGGTCCTAAGGCCAGTAGCAATTCCTCTTGGAAACCTTGCTGTTAGCTGTGAGAGGCCCAGTGTGTGGCAAAGTAGCTATGTCATGTTAGCAGCTGCTGACTGAGAGATGCATGCCTGTGTCCTGTGTTTCTGGCAAGCATGGGAGCTGAGCCACCCTGGGCCATGCCAGCCAGGATCATGGCTTGAAAAAATACATTGTGGGCAGGATGAGTGCAATTGCAAGTAAATCCAGACTTTGCATGTGCCTGATGGATCCAAACTGCAACTACACCTCCATGCAGGCCGCCGTACTTCGTATCTCATAGCTTGCTTCACCAGCCTGTGGAAAGCAGGACCCCATTTCCCAGGGAGAGCCCTGCCAGGTCTGCACACACGCTTACCCCCTAAACCCTGTGTGTGCAGCCCAGCGCTTCCGACAGTCCTTGGCTGGTGAACTGAAGCGTGAAGGTCTGTGCTGTGGCTGACGCGTTCTTGCAGGTAAAATGCCCTTGAGCCGAGCATGTGCTTGGTTCTGGTTGTACCCCGGGTGATTTTGGAGGAGTTCATATGTGCTACGGCTTTGTTAGCAGCGAGAACTTTAAATTTGAGTAGTGTTGGGAAGCGCCAGAGGTGGCTCCTGCTCAGCCAAGCAGATACCGTTCTTCTCTAGTGCTGGGCCTGTCATAGGGTAAATCTGATGTCCACACAGTAACATGGCACTTATCACGGTACTTTTTCCTTACAGTAATTTTCCAGGGCAACTTGTAGGGCTTGTGCTCTCCCAAGTGTAGTCAGGCTTTGACAGTCCCCATCAGGACTCAGGGGGTAACAGCTCTTCTGCCTCCTAAAGATGCAGCCAGAAGCTAAAGCAATGTAACCTTGGTGTCTACATTGTATTGTGGAACCATTTATAGCCCAGAGAAGAAATACTGGTGACACACTGCAAGCTCATGAATGGGAAAGACTGGAAATATGCACCCCAGAGCCCTGTGCCCTCAGCAAAGCATCAGACCTAGGACCTGCTCCAGGGAAAGACTTATGGCAGGCCTGCAGGTGTGTGAAGCTCTTGAGCAGCAGCTTTAACAGGAAGAAGCTGAGGAGATTCTGGCCGGCAGAAACCCATTCTGACCTGGGGAGTGTGCCCGGTGCCCCAGAGATATGTGCGAGCCAGGCTGTGCATGTCAAGGCTTGGTGTCACCCTGGTCACTGAAGGAATGTCCCTTCCCCTCCAAGTGGCAAATGCTGTTCCAAGCTGCAGCCAGACGGGGCCACCGGAGAACAGCAGATATTGGTCTCCCACTTGGAGAACAAAGGACTGCAGCATTGCTGAAGTGTAATTACCAGAGCAATTAAAATTTCTATTGCTTAGGCTACAAGCGCAAGTACCATGCAGGCTCTTACAAGGGCAGTCAATTGGAATTTGTTCCTTTTAAAATGATAAAACCCTTCCAAGGAAATGTTGCTGTTCCTGTCAGCTTTCTGTTGCCTGCCTGCCTGTCTGCAGGAGCATTCATGGGCACAGCACTCACCCGCTCCACTCTTGCACCCTGGGTGGACTGGACTCAGTGGAACCTTGGAAGTCTTGGAAGCCTTGGATTGAGAGCAAAAGAGGTGCTGAGCAGCCAGCTGCTTGCCCTGCCCTTCCAACCCCTGCTATAACAGATAGGTATCCAGTGGCACCTGATAGTCCCAGTGGCAACTTGGAGCTGTATGGAGGAGCGGGGCTGTCACTGCCCCTGTGGTCACAGGGGTGAGACCAGGGTACATCGCTTCTCTTTCTCCTCCTGCTCAGACCTAGGAATATTCATCCCCTGGGCTACCAGTCCTTCCCAGCCTGTCAGTCCTTCCTGGCCCCAGAGGAAGTGGCTTGACCTGACAGAAGCAAGTAGTATGCTGTCTCATTTTTAAGCCATGTTGCTTAAATTCTCCCTAATGGAGGTCAGTGTAATGGCCAGAGCCCCGGGCTGGTGCTTTGAGCTCTGTGGGCTGCTGTCCTACGAGGGGAGCACTGCGCTGTGACACAGAGACAGACAGTGATGGATGGGTGCTGGGTGACACTTGGACAAGGAGCACACTGTCAACCTTCAGATAGTCCTAGAGCAGTGACATCAAGGAGGGGAAAGCCCTGCCAGATGTCCTGTCAGGTGTTGACATGGCACATGTCAGGTGTTGACAGTGGGACTGGCTTTCTTTCACTGCCACTTGACACAGGCTGGATTTCTCTGATCCTTCATAAGATCCTGTTGCAAAACCCAGCCAGGCAGTAAAAGACCATCAAGTTCATTCACATCCACCATGACTCATGAATCCTGTCTTACAACATGCACTCATCAAGTCCCTGCTCCAGGAATGTGATATGGGCTGTGCTGAGGAAGAGCCAGGTGCCCACTCAGAAGCCAGCCTGCCCGGTGTGACTGGTCCTACTCCTGTGGGCTGCCAGGCAGCAGGAAGGATGAGATCCATAAAGGCTACGGCTCAGCTTGAAAGACTTCTTCCAGCCTGTGTGCAGGAAGAGCCAAAGCCAATTCGAGATCCCCCTAGAAGAAATTAATTGCAAGAAGTCCAGTGTCTTTTGGCTGTATCCAAGAAATAGAAAATGCAATCTGTTCTCTGCACTCACCATCACTATCCAGATGCTTCTCTGGAGACCTCCTAGGCTCTACCCAGCTACCCACAACAAGTCATGTGCCTTCAAATGCCCAACCCTTCAAATGCCTTTGTCTTCCCTCCCAAGACGCTATGATTACTGCCGCCTTTCTCAGATGATGCAGTGCTCAGGGTCTCTGCCATCCCAGACCCACTGGGGAGGTGTAAATCCCTGTCAAGCATGACACTTTCTTGTCCCCAGCTGGTACTTCTCTAATATGGTTTTCCTGCTCCCTCATTGTCCAGGTTTCGGTCTGGTTTTGAGATCCCTTCCCCACATCCCAGATTCCACCTTTGCCGATAGATCAGCTTGCAGCTCGCCAATGAATTTCATTTTAATTCTGTGCTGCAGCTGCAGTTTGCGTCAGGATTATGAATTTGCAGTGAGGGCTTTCATGTTCTCTTCAGAGTAATTTCGAAACCCAGAGGAGCAGCATCTTGCATGGAAGCACTTAGAGACCTCTTACAAAAGCAGCATTACAGTATCGATCACTTTTTCTCTCTGGGGACCCAGAGTGCAGCAGATCGAGCTGCTGTGCAGTGTAGCCACTTGCGGGCAGCACCACACAACTCTTCAAAATGAGAAGTGAAAAACAGCTCCAGTTGAAAGGAAAAGTGGTGCCCCCTTTTATATAGAGATCAGTGATGTCTGGTACATTGGATTATCACTTAAAACGCCAGGACTTCAAATGCCAGGGTGCATGCACTCCTGATGCTGACAGGCTCATGATACATAACGCTGTTTGGGTTACCAACCGAGCTCCTCTGTGCAATCTTTTCATAAGGTGAATGTAATATCTGCAGTGATGTACCCAATGTTACATCAAGAGAGCCAACCTATAATTATGCTGGAATTGTTTGAACGGGTTATTTGTCAGTAACACATTAGCTCACTCCATTTATTGCTTCCATTCAGGACTGCAGCAGTTTTGGTGTAAACAGAGTTTGGGTGGAGGTTTGGGAGGGTTTGTTTTTCTGAAAAAGAGCAAAGCAGAATTGTTTGGAGTTTACTCTTTTTTGCTAGAAGAGCTGTTGACTGGCAGTGCTAGGAAGAAAATATGTAAAGCAGCTGACACAGCTGCTGATTTGTTTTCAGAGATACTTCCCAGGTGTACAGCTCATGTGTTGGACTTTAGCATGGACCTAGTTGTTCTGCAATGAGCTGGCAGGTTTACTGTGTTTTGTTCCTTTTGAGAAGTTGAGGCTTGCAGAGTGGGTTGTTTGCACAAGGAGCTGCTGCACAGCTCACACAGTCCCTGGGAGCCTGACCTGCCTTATTACATGGTTGTTTCATGGTACACATCCCAGCGAAGCAGCACTGCTTCTGTTGTAAAGGAGCTCCCCTGATGGCATCTGATTGCCCAGTTAGCGATCATGCTCTGCCCCACTCCAACCTGCAAGGCTATGAAAGTCTCTGAAAGTGGCATCTTCTCCTGAAATCCATGTACATGGATTTCCCGCATGAAAATGAATCATGCGGGTGATCAGTCCCTTGCCATCACAGGCTTGGACTGATTCTTTCTTGCAACAGTTACTCACCTGAAACTTGTGAAATGCTTTGTTTAGATTTCAGAACAAAATAAAATTAATTACCAGTAAAAAAAAAAAAACAGAGAAGATAGCACATTGGAATTTTTCTTTTGATACCATGTGTTGCTTTTTGTTTCACTATTGACACTAAACTTTACTCAAGTGCACCCTTCACCTGCCAAAGGGTAAGCATTGGAGTTGGGTAGCAAGGCTGGTGAATTATTCTGTCACTGTACATGGAGATAAACCAGTCCTCCTGGTTTTGGCGTTGGTTTAATGAAGGCTAAATTGTCCAGGAGAATAAGTCTGGAGGTTGACCTTTAAAACTCAAAAGATACGTAATCCTTCCTGCCTAAGGCATGAGCTCGGTCTTCTGTCTTCCACCTCCAAAGACTGTGGAGACATAACCTGCAAAACAGCCTTTGTCACTTGAGACTTTAAGGAGCAGAGAGTTGTTCTTTCCGTCCAGAGGGGCCTCTATGGCCGTTCCTAACTGGGGTAAAAGGACTATTGCAAAAAGCTCTGTCCTGGTACTACATAGCTGCTTTTCTGGACACACACCTGTCTCCTCCTGCCACCCTGCTGCTTAATAAAAGGTTTCCAGTCCATCAGAGCTGTAGAGATAGTAGCTGCCAAATCCTTGGAGTGTCAGTACAATGAGGGGAATGCAAATGAAAAAGGTGATCAAGGAAACCTACCTTCTCCTTGAGCAGGCAGATGGGATTTGAACATAACCTTATCCCTTCCAAACAAATATTTGAAATTTTCTTTGGTGACTTACACAGTATCCCACAGTGACCAGTAGCTCTCTTTAAATCCTCAGCAGGGTTCCATAGCAGTCAGTGTGTGCTCCAACCTGCAAGAGGTAGGAAGGACTGGGCTTTTAAATCCCAGTGAATGGGGGACTTCTTTTCTCTCCCTAGACTGAATCAAAGGAGTTTGTCATCTTACTTGTTTCAGTGTTTGCTTGGGAAGGAGCTGTAAAACCTCCTTGTGTCAGTGTTAGGTATCTGGGTATTTGGTAGCAGTCAGGTAGGTGCAAAAATCGGCTGCAGTTGTAATTGAGTCAGAGTTGCTGTCTCCATGTGTCATCCAGAGATCTGTTTACATATCCATTTGTTTAACAATATATTTGAAAGCCCTCAGCAGCATTTCAGCACCATTTCCCTGGCCTATATGTGTCTGACTAATGCTCAAGGCAGTGAGCTATATCTGGACTAGAATTGCTAACCTGTGGATATGGGTTTCTTAGCAGCCCTGAATTAGATGAGTCTGTGATTAGCCCTTACAAATATGGGAGAGGACAGATCTGACGTGAGAAAGAATGAATAATCATCCCTCCGCAAGAAGCACCTCTCAATTTCATCATGAACCCAGGTTGCTGAATTGATTTTGTGTCAAGGAAGGCCTTCTCCTGAGCTAGGATCTGGCTAGAAAAATCACCAGACACCCTAGCTGTCCCTCTCCCAGCAGGATTTCTAGGCATATCCTTTTCTTAGCAAATAGGGAAAAGGAGTCATTGTTTTGGCTTAGTCTCTGTGTAGTTGAATGTGTAGGCATAGTGCGGAGTGACTTCTCTGCCAGTAGCAGGTTTTGCTGGCCACCCTGGGATGTTACAAGCAGGGAATGCTGGGACAGTGGGTGAGAGGATGTGCTGCCTTCTTTTGCTTTATCAGGAGGTTCTTTGGGTACAAACTAAGGATGGAGAGTTGCTTGCAGGGACAGACAGTGGGGTGAGACCAAAGGTGATGAAGGGAATCCTGAGTACTTGGAGCTCAGGGTGACGAGGGATGCTGTGCTTGGGGATAAACCTGCCATTCCTGCTCGACATCCTGCTGTTGGATCTGTGCTGTCTGCCTGGAGGGAGCGAGGGTTTTGAGGGTTTCAGTTTGCCACAGGCAGGACCTCTGTGGTCTGTGCAGCACTAAGTACCTCGGTTCCCCAGGGCATGGGCAGTGTGAGCTGGAGCAGCCAGGTGGATTGCCAGCCAGCTGGGGCTGCTCTCTCCCAAAGAGCTACTGGCTGAAAGCTGAAGTGTTCAGATTAGAATTAAAGCACGCATTTGAAAGGCAAGAGAGATTAACTGGGAAATTGGGCCAAGAGAAGAACAGGGAATTCTCTTTCAAGGACAAATGCACTTCTGGAATGTGTTTTAGACCCTGCAAGTCTTTTTTAACAAAGTAATAGCTACCTGAGGGCCTCCAGGCACAGGGCATCAGCTGGTGAAATAATCTTCCCAGTCTTAAATCCCTGACACATTGCTCTGTGTTAATGTAAAAGACCAGTTTTGCACTGACACCACTCCTCTCTCCATATACTCTTCTGAGTTTGGCATTCCATGGACCTTATTGAAATTATGTCCTCACAAATTAGAGGGTGAGAGTGGACCTATCTCTTCTTACCCTCCCCTGAGCAACTAAGGTCCCAGTTCTATTTTTCCAGCTATTGCTGGATGTTGTTCTTGGTCCTGCTGCTTTTTCAGTGTTTTTTTTCCACAGTTCAGATCAGCTACATCAGTCTGGCAATGGATTCCACTCTCTCCACACCTCCCTACTTCTTCTCCATCAGAAAAAGGAACTCCAAGTCACATACATGTTTTGTGTGCTCAGCTCCTCACTCAAGGTCACCCTGAGTGGGGTTCCTCTTACAGCTTAGCACTTTCACCTCTTTCATGGCCATGCATTAGTCAGTCTGGATCCTAATGGATTTGTAACCTGACTTTGCCTGTCTCAGATGTTCCAGCGATGTAAGAGGATTTGGGCACAACTTCCTTTCAAGTTAATGGAAAGATCTTGCTTGGAAAGAACCTGCTTGAGGATCTGAGTGTACTTTGCATTAATGTTTCCATTAATTTTAATGGAAGCTGGTTTGAAATTCCTCAGATCAGCTTTGAACATCTTAAATTTTGTGTCCTTCACCTGTCTCATCTGAAATGCAGCACTCTTAAATGAGCAGCCTCATTACTGGCCAGGATGTTCTGCAAACTTTTTCTGCCTCTGGGAATGTCCTATTCTCTGTTGATCCCACTGGGCCCCTCACCAGCTCACCACACATGGGATAGGAGCTCCATGATCAGCTCCCAGCTCAGAGGCTGTTCATTGCATGGTCTCTGGCAAGTCACATCATCTGTTTCTGCTTCGCTGCCATCTGTATAGCAAAAAAGAGCAAGAATCCTCAGGGACTTTTTTATTAGCATTTATAAAGCACTTTGCTGTCATCAAACAGAAGAGAATAGAGAAGAGTGAACTTTTATCATTGACATTCAACTCTCTGTTTCTGCAAAGCTCTGCTGCTGTGGGCACCTGCACATGGCATTTGGCTGGTACAGGCAGGTGCAGAGCCCAGCCTGGCTCAGGTCTTGTCTGGCTTTCCTGCTTCTGCAGGGCTACACTACTCTGGGCACTGGCCTGGTGGGCTGAGCAACACAGGATCCCCCACTTCCCCTCCTGCTTTCCTTGCTCTCTGCCCTTCAGTTCCTCCAGTAACTTTGGCACTTGAACACAGCAGTGATGAACTGTTCCTGTACATCTCTCGCTGATCAGATCACTGCTCACTGCCTTGTACAGCAGAGCTCTTGCCTGCCTCTGGGCTGCTTGTAGATATTTCTTTCTGTCTCCACTGAGCTGAGCAGAGACCGACATCTCGACTGCTCATCACAGTATCCCTGTGGTGAAAACCAGCCCTGGCAGAGCTCTTGTACATGTTGCATCTCTGGCATAATCTCATTTTGCTGAGACAGTCCAGGTTAAACAGTCTGATGTAGTAAAAGAGTTGATACAAACCCTGCTTATCTCAACATAATCAATTTAGTGGTCAGCTACACGTGCAGCTGTCCTGACTTTCAAGGAAGACCACACTGACTTTTAGCCCCTCTGGAAATACTCCTGGGAAGGACTTTGTGGTAAAATGGGACCTAAAGTGAGTTGAGGAGAAGTCATCTTCTCGTTAATGAGTTCTTTATGCTGTATTTAAGCTCACTGCTCATTTGCAGTCTTGCTGACAGACAGGCACCGCTTGGTGATGTGTGGCTGGGCACAAGTGTCCAGGTAACAGGAGCAGACAAGGTCCACCATGCACAAAGAAGTCTGGTGTGACTTGTTTGCAGCATAAAGCAGGAGAAGCTGGGAGCAGGCTGCCTGTGCTCACACGCTCACTCCCAGCCGGGCCAGCCCCAGGTCAGTTCCAGCCTCCAACAATTAGTGAGACAGATTGAATCTAGATTGATCTGTCTACTTTCACAGAGTGAGCCAATTCCAGCAAGAAATTCTCCTTTCCCTGTGTTTCCATGTTAAAAGGAAGGAGACCTTGTCAGATTTCTGGATAAATGGGAAGAACAGGGCAAGGTAGAAATAAATGTTGTGCTAATGCACAGGAAGAATCATTAGGACAGAAAAACATCATCGATGTGGCCAGGCTGGGGCTGATCCATGTTGCTGATCCGTGTTGAAACTCTGTCTCCGGTAAGGCTACTGCAAAAGGCAGGATTCAAAAGGAGTGTGCTATTTATTGCACATTTGCAGCATTTTGCAGAGAGTCAGAATCTGGTTCAGAGCAAGAGTTTTTGGCACCGGTAACAGCCTGGACCAGACCCGTGATGTTTGCTGCAGGGAATTCAGAGGAATTGCCTCTTGGTGCTGTTCTTTGACAGATGCACTCTGGTCACTCAGATATTTACAGTCACTGAGAGAAAACTCGGGTAGTGGGAAAGCAGAGGAGAAGGGACACATTGCTTCACAGCAAGGTACAGGAGCAGGAATATGGTGCTGAGCTAAGCTGGAGTTTATGTGGGTCTCTTTGGGGATGAGGTTTTGGGATAGCAAATGCAAAGTGCAGAGCAGGGGATCAGTCCCTGGTCGAAGCCGGTGGGGGGAGATCAAACATCTGTTTAATGCTGTGTGTCACAGCAGCTATTCAGGGTTCCGCAGCCAAACTGTGATGACACTAACAGGGACACTTAACTGAGCTGGTTCTGGTCTGCCCTCTCTCTCAGCCACATCTTCTTGCTGCACTGTGATGAACAAGGACAGCAAAAAAACTGGAAAACTGGGCAGGGCATTTTCAAGGAGCATGGATAACCGTGAAGGGTAGAGTGCTCTGATCACAGCATGGCTATACAAGCTGTTCTGCCCACACAGCCAAGGCAGGACCTTTGTCACAAAGGGATCTCTCTGTTGCACTCAGTGTGCTCAATTTTTAAGGACACCATAAAAAGCGGTCAGAGAAGTACGACAGAGCACACCACAGCCATGGCTTTGCATCACTGCAGAGAGCAGCAGGCAGGCCTGGAGAAAACAGCTTGCAAGCTGACTGATCAGAGAGCTGAGCAAGACAAAAGATGCTTGTCCTGAGATCCATCATGAGTGTAGCCGTTTCCAAGCTCCCAAAAGTGCAAAGGGATGCTCTCCTAGCTGGCAGAGCAGTAAGGCTTTGTGCATGTTTATCCAGGGCTTTTGCCTGCATGGTGCCAGTGCAAGAGCTGAGAGCCGCTGCTTGTCGTTGACAGCTCAGCTATTGTTGCAAAGTATGATTTAATAGCAAGACTTGATTACAACATGCAAATGTAGCTGCTGGGGGACTATCTCAGAGGTTTGTGGAGATTAGCTGTTAAATTGGCCAGTGCAAAAACATTATTAAGCAGAGAACATAATTACTCATCTTGTGCTTCTGTAGTGTGTAGAGGAGACAGATTTGTTTAAAAGCCAGCAAGTCCTATATGGAGAAAAGACTTGTGTAAATGCCACGTCATGTACTGCTGTATGTTGCAGTATATTTTATTAGAGAAGCAACACTTAATAACAACATTTGGGAACTTGTGGAAGAAATCCATTATATTATTCTGCATCATAAAAGCAAACCTAATGCCTAGTGCATGAAGGCTGTGCAGATATTGAAACATCTCCTTTTGGTGGTGGTTGATTGCTTTTATGGAGATTGCATCATATGGATATAAACTAATCCAGCACTTGATATGAAATCTGGGAGCCAGGTTTTAGACTCACGCATCTGTCTTCTATCTGTGCACATTCCCTCTGAAATGCATCAAGGTTCCCATTAACACCTTAAACCGTAGAAAGTGGAGTCAAACGAGATTGTCAGCACATACAAAATGAACAACTGGGCGTGTGCTTGCTGTAATGTAATTCCCTCTCAGTCCTAGAGTGGTCTGTGAGGTTTTTCTAGAATAAAAAGCTCATATATGTGTGAGGATGCAGGGAGGAGGATTGAAATGTGGGGGACTCATTGGTACTTCAGACCTGATTCGGGAGCAGGCTGTGGTTCAGGGATTTCCTCTTGCCTTGTGGCTCTCAGTAGCCCAGGCTGGGCTTGCAGGGGGTGATGCACTGGCAGCTAGAGGGCTGAAGTCAGATGTCACAGTGCACTTGGCTAGTCAAAGCCCTACAGAGTTTCAGGAAAATCCTTTAACAGAGGAGTCAGGAGGACTGAATTAGGGGAACAGCTTGTTCCTGATGGAGTGTAGTTCCTGCAGTCCCAAGTGCTGTCATGGGAATGGGGTGATGTTGTCAGGGCTGTCATTGCTGCTGTGGCTTCTGCTTACCCCTGATTCACGTCACTGGACATTTCCTCTCCAGCGTCCCAAATGCTCTGCTGAGGCTTCACTTGTCTTAGCAGGAGGAAGTATCCTCCCAAGCCTAAGTGGGCAAGATAAGGATTTCAAGGGGTTTTGATGAGAAACTCCTTGCCATGCTTTTGTTGCAGCTCAAGAGCTTTTGTGCACCAGTAATTGCTCCCCAGGCTGATTCCTGTGTGACTCAGAGCTGAATGTGGAGCTGCTGTGTGAACCTCAGCATCCTGGCACAGTGTGTCCCAGTCACTCTAAATTAGAATTCATAGTCAGTTCTCCTTCCTCCTTTTGGATGTGCCCATGCAGACACAGGCTTGCTCCTCACCTGCTCCAGACTGGTAAATGTGCCACAGCTGGAAGCATCAGCTGTTCCAGGTGGTGCAGGCAGGGAAACAATGCTTGTGGCTGGGCTCATTTTCCACTCAGAGCTGTGAAGCGCCTGAATCCCAAGACAGCTCACCAGCATCTGTGGGGTCCCTGGGAAGCAGGTCTGGCTGCATCCAGCAGCAGCAGCAGTATCTCCCTGCTTTCATTACTCAGTGCCAAAAGTACCTGTGAGTGGTTTGCAGTCAGAGGGGGTGGTTCCGGAAAGGTCTGGTATCAACTGGGGAAGGGAGAATGGTACATCTTGTCATCAGTGAGCATGAAGGGGTGGTGCCTGCAGCTAGGTGCTGGGAGTGGGTGGAATCAGAGACTGGGTCTTGGTCTCAGCAGGGGAGACCAGCTGAGGGTGGATCAGCCCTGTTGGCAGAAGAGCAGGAAGGGACATGGGGCAGCATGGGCTGAAATGCTGAGCTAGGGCATCTTAGTCCCTTCACATGCACATCTCAGTTACAGCTATTTTTAAATAATGTTCATTGATAGTTTGTAATGAAGCAAAAAAGTGGGAGAGACCACACAGCAATATTTCATAATAGTTTTTCCCCAGTTGCATGAGGGCTGTGTGTTTGAGTTGTCTGCATCTCCTTAAACACCACGTGCACACTTTGAAGCTGCACATCCAGTGATCAGTACTGATAAATGCCATAAACTTCACGTGGTGGTAGAGTTACAACAGGGGTCTCTGGTAGCCAGGGAGAAGACAGAAGTAATGTACTCCTGTGTTAATCTCCTTTTTTTCTGTGTGTACAGCTTGGGTGTGCAAGAGATCCATCTGTTAATGGCTGTTAACCTGTTCTCAGAGTCTGGAGTGCAAGAAGTTGTTTGTGTGATCCTCTTCTCTGACAGAACTGGTGCTGCCTACAGGAGATGCCCTTAGCTGCAAACTGAGGTACTCTAGGAAGGGTTGCAGTAGCTCTTGGTTCCATTAATTATATAGTTTTACTGCACTGAGCAGTCTAACACAATTTGAGGCAGGACCTGCTCCTAACAGGTCCTAGGAGTTTGCCACTTCTGCTCTGAAACCCTGGGCTGGAGTAAGGTTGTGATAATTAATGGAAGTGCTCTTTCTGCCTGGGAGCTGGTTGGAAATGGAAAAGAAGAACTTGTCACAATTGTGACTGGCTCTAAACTACTGTCAGGCTTTCCTCCTTCCCTTCCCCTGCCCCAAGTGGAAAATTGTATTGGAAAGCAGCAGTTAGAGCACTTAAATCTTTCCACAGTTCATTTCAAGCTCCCTTTCTTCTTCCCAGCCATACCCAGGCCAGTTTGGGGCGCAGATGGGAGTCTCTGGCTGAAACCTGCAGGATGTTAAATAACAATGGGAGAGTGAGTTTCAAAGAGGGTATAATGTGCCTGGATTGCACGTACCCTAAGCAGTATTTCCCATGCTTTGACATTCATCCCGTCCATGCTTCTCTCCCGAACTGTTTCCTTTCCATATGGGGTCTGTCTTGGTGTGATATGGAACAAGCCCAGGCTGAAATGGGGTGGTGCCTCTTGTGCTGTGGAGGGACACTCCCACAAGCGCCCACAGAGGCTGCTGGTGTCTGTCATGTCTAGACAGCAGTAAGTGAGCAGATGAAGTGTGAGCAGTAACAGAAGCTCTTGTATCCCCTGTGGTGGGTTACCAGATTCTTGTAACCCCTGCCCTTCTCCAGGTACTTGGATTGTCTGTTTTAACTTTTGTGTGTCCCATTTCTCTTAACACCTCTTGGCACAGTCATGTTGCTGCAGGCAGTGATTCTGAGTGTGTTTGTCCCCTGCTGAAATTGGTCAGTGAAGGGCATCTGATGGATCTTCACTGTCCTTCTCAGCTGTCCAGATTCAATAGGTTGATCAGTTGGAGGAAGCTCCCAAAGCTTTTACTTGGATGTTACTGAGTAACCCTTGCTAGAGAGCTGAACACCCCATACACAGATCAGACTCCCTCCTTAGGGAAGTCTGCTGCCTCCCTGGGGCCAAGTTATAAAAGTGAAAACTTCCCGCCCTGGTATGGCCCTCAGATATTATCCATTATTGATTTTTCAGGTAGGCAGCAATGATGTTGCAACAAGAAGTCCAAGAACATTCAAGAGATACTTCAACACTTTGGGATGACTAAGGGATCAGGAGAACAGGCAATGTCCTCCCTATTCTTCCAGTTACAGGAAATGATAAGGGAAGGAGCAGTAAGAACCAGCAAGTCAATACCTGGCTCCAGGCCTGGGGTCACTGAAGAATTTGGGGGTTTTTTGCTCATAGGTTGCTTTACGAAACACCAGGCCTGTTGGTGGCTGACATGATACACGTGTCTCAAAGGGGAAAAAGGATTTTTGCCCAAGTGTTAGTAGGGCTCATTGGAAGAGCTTTAAACTAGGTTTGAAAGGGGAAAGGGACAAAACCGGACTTCTTCTAAATGTACATTTCCCCTGTTTATTCAAGGGTTAAGCAGTCTGAGAGACGCAGCATTCATAGCCAGGTATCTGTCAGGCTTGGATTGGAGGCTCACCAAAGCATGAGGATATATGGTTTTATTTCTGTTTTGTCATTTGGAGATTGCTACTCAATGTCTGTAGGACAAGAAAGCTCCAGGGCCTCTTAGGATATGCCCTGTGCTCCAAGAGACATTGTTGTTTTGGCTTTGCAACATTCAAATGAAAAGTCAAGAACTGATGCCTGAAGTGCTCCTTTTCCAGGGATTAAAAGGCACTGCCAAGGCTTTGCAACATGACAGTGTTGCAAATCTTACCATGACCCAGTGCTGAGATCTGTCAGTTTCAGCAGCACAGATCTGCTGACGGTTCTGTGTGTCTGCTTTCTGGCGATGATTTTTTCAGGAGGTTGATCTGTGCTGCAGAGGTCTGAAAGAATTGAAAGGTAACATTACAAGAGTTCATCACACCTGGGTCTTAATTTTAACCAAGCTTCCCTTGGTCTGGTAAAACTCTGGCCCAAAGGAGCAGTTCCAGGATATCATCACGGATCTAGCTTTGGTTTCTCTGTTCTTACATGGAGCTGAGGGATCCATAAAAGTCAATGGAGGAACTAGCTGGAGTAACCAGGTTATGACTGTGACAATCAGGGATGGAGGTATTTGCTAAATTCACCCAGTAGCATGTAAGATTTTGCAGACCTTGGCATCAAGAGAGCTTGTTCTCACTTCCATACAATCTCAGTAGAGGAACTGTGACATGGAACTAAGTCCTTTCTTACAGTGCAGCTCTGGAGAGTCATCATATCCATCTTGGCTTGAAGGATACGATTCTCTCTTGCTTGCAGTGATAGGTCCCATGCCACTCATCCTCACCTGTTATAGTCTCATTGAAACTGCCTCATCTATCCTCATCTGCCATCTGGCTGGCAGTAGCTCCATGTGGAGACAAACAGCTTTCTGTCACCCACAGCCACACACCCTCCAAGGTGCCGGTCAGGACCTGCTCCCATGCAGCTCGGCTTTCCCCATGGGATGTCCCATGTGGGAGATCCCATGCAGTAGGATGGTTATCCATTTTTCCTCAATCCCATTGAATAAATGAGGCTAATTTCAGCCTCCCTCTATGTGTGGGCTTGCTGGAACATGACTGTAAATCCAGATCTGAACATTTTCTTGTAATGGACAGGGTAGTGAAATAGCATTGCTGCCTTTAACCTCGGGCTGTCCTTAGACCAAACTAGACTCTTCAGAGCCCCTGCATCAGTAAATCAAGCAGCTTTTGAATCGATGCACATAAAAGTCAAGGGAGAGAAGTTACAGATGGAAAAGACCCATGGTACCTTGAGCCTGTCCTGCTGCAGAGGGGATAAGGCTCTCTTAGGAATTCAAGGCAAAGCTCCAAGCCTGTTGGCTGAGGCCAGGCAGGGTGAGAGTCCTGCCTGGGGAAATATGTGGGGTGGGGGGGAGACTGCCTAAATTTCCTGCAGCTTTTCCATTTTGCTCATCTCTGCATTTTATTCCCTTGGCTTTATTTTTTGGGCAAGAAAACTGATGTTGGTTGTATATTCAACAAACCTAATATGTTCGTTCTCTTGATCATTGTTTTTCACTCAGGGCTATGTTTGACTTTTCCTTAGAAGCATGTTTTTCTCACCTAATATTTAGTTCAAGATCGTAGGAGCTGGATATAAAACCTTCTGGGACGTTTTAATCTGCCAAGAGGCTGCTTGAAAGCAGAAGTTATCCAGAGTATTTCAGTAGCATATTTAGAAAACATCACCCCCAAATTCTGTGTTGCCCATTTCTTTTTCATTTCCCTGCCAACTTTTATTGGTTGTTTTAACCCCAGTCTGCTGCCAGTGTCCCCCATACCTTGCTTCCCTCCCCCTTGGGTTTCCATGTCTTTGAAAGTCCTGGTAACCAGAAGATTCATGATTGCTTTGCAGTCATTTCAGACCAAGAATAATACAGCCAGAGCCAGCTGGATCCCTCACTCTGTATTGATACAACTGTTCCCCTTAACCTGCCCACACTCAGTGCTACAACTGCAAATCTGAGGTTAAATCAGAGCAGTGCTGGGCAGTGCTGTGAGCCCTGATCCATGGCCCTGCCTGGAAAGCAGCACCCCCAGCAGAGCATCCCATGGCCAGGGAGCAGCTGCCTTTGGGTGTTGTCTGCTGGGGACCTTGGGAACTTGCCAAATTATGTGTGTTTTTCTGATACAGATCTTCTCAGAACCAGTGGTCCCAGTGGTCATTCTGATTCCCTTGATCTGCAGCCAGTTTCTCCTGAGCAGTCCTCCTCTGGCAAGGCCCTTGCTGAAGGCTGGCCAGTCTGGGTGATTGCTTCTTCTGGAGATCTCTTCCCATGAGCCCAAACAACACTTGTGAGCATGGTTAGGAACTGGAACAGGCACCCAGAGAAGCTGTGAGAAAGTTGAAGTTGGAGATTGTAGAACTCAGCTGGGAAAGGCCAGCCTAATCCAACTTTGAAGTTACTCTGCATTGCTTGGACCAGAGACTTGCAGCAGAAGAGGGCATTATTTAGCAAGTCACTGCCTGACTTCCACTTCATGAACATCAGGGATGTATGCTGAGTTGTTATGCCACCGCTGCCTTTGGCTGCCAGATTATGTAGATTACTTTCCATGATTTTGGTATTTTAAACTTTTTTTTTATTATCTTTTGTTGTTCATCTCTTCATGAGTTTCTGCAGACTCCTTCTTGTTTGTTCCTGGGTCACATCCTGGTTGGTAGATGTATGCTCTCGCAGTCATTGACCATCTCAGAGTATGCTTCTTAGTCTGGAATGTTCATCCAGTATTCTTTATTTCCCCATTGTCCATCAGATTGTCTCCTGCTTTGGATGTAATCAACTCTTTAATTCCAGGTAAACTGGGAAAAAGCAAATCCAAAGGCTGAAGGGCGTAACACACACAGGATGTGAATGTCTCCTCAGCAGGAATGTCTGAGAGAACATTAGCTGATGGGGAATGTGGAACAGGAAGGCTGGTTCTAGCAGTCTGTGACTCCCTTTGGCACTATCAGTTCTCTGGGTGATTAACTGTTTGTTTCTCCCTTAATGAAAACTTGTCTCAAATGAAACCACCATAATAGAAAGCTGACGTCCTGGAGCATTCCCAAGTGTAGGTTAATATTTACAGGCTATCAGGTTCAGGTTTTATCTCCATCCCTTGCTGGCACAGAGATAAAATCCTTTTAAAAATCCCTTTTGATCTTTCTGGTTCATGACATAGCTTTAGTAAGACACTTTACATATGGAGCGGGTAAATGTCTTAATGGAAATGTAAGTTTTTCTCATAATTTCAGAGACTAGTAACAGATGAAGAGCCCCCCATGTACCAGGGTCCATGGCTTATAATGGAGCATAAGTGATGGACAGTATCTCTTCAGGATACTTGTGCTAGGAAATGTCAGAATATTATTTCTGCCTCAATGGCTTAAGATCATGTTTACCTAATGGACTTACGCTTGCATTTTGCAGGTGTCATATTAATATTAATGTGTTGTCTGAATTCTTAATATTTCTTCACTTCAACATTACATTAATGAAGGCTGCAGGGGATGGAGAAAAGACCTGGCTAATTAATTAAATCGGCAAAAAACATCTTTAACTTTTCATCATGCTGCCCTTTGCTTCCACCTAATGGGTCTTGGCATTTCTGGTCAGTAGCCACGTAACACACGTTGCTGTATGGAGCACTCAGCAACGCACTTGCTAATTTTCCTGACCCATAAATCACTTGCATAAACTTTTAATGGTGAGGAAAAGTGCCTTTCATTCCTGCTTCCTCCTTCCAGTGGGAAAGGCAGTCTGATAACAGGCGGTGCTGGCCTGATGTGTGGGGCTGGAGACTTGCCCGTCAGCAGAGGGGCTGTCTGCATTCATTCAGGAATTCTTTCCATTCTCCTCTCAGCCAGACTCTGGATGACATTAATATTATGTGTCTTGTCATAAGCTGTGCTTTCGGAGCCAGTGGCGTATCAGACTGCACGTCTCAGGAATGTGGACTGCCAGTCTGGCTTGGACACTGGCTGTGAGGTATCTCCCCTCTCCTCTGCCCCATCCCAGCCCCAGCCTGGCTCTGAGTTCATTCACCCACCAGGAATTACCATGGCCTGGAGAAAACTCAGGTCTCAGGTCCCTGCTCTGGCCCCAGGTGGCTGGGCAGCACCCTTGCTGTCCCAGCAAGGGACAGCACCCTTGGGTGCTAATCCTAATGCATTCCCAAATGTAAGGCTTGCCAGCCCAGGTGATCATCGCTGTCGTGGGACCTGTTAGTTGAGCGCAGCATTGTGCATTAGTGATTCATCCTTATCCCTTCCCTGTGGCTCTGCAGAGTGGGAGCAGGACCCTTGCCATCACAGCTGCCTCTGAGAGCTGAGATCTTGGTGAGCTGGTGGCTCCTTGGAAGGACAAACTGGATCTGACACAAAAGCAGGATCCTGTGGAAAGCAGGACTGGGGTTCCCAACTGCACAGCTCCTGGAGATGCAAGGATTGCAAACTCTTTCCCATTGTCTCCCCCACAAAGGTGAAGGGGTTGTGCATTCAGGGAGGGTTTTTAACATTGCTGTCGCTTTGATGCTGACATCCAGCACAAGTGGGAGGTCAGTGTGTCAGGGCCAGGCAGCCCTGGCGACTGGAGACATTCCTAGAAGGGGATGTATATGAGGCTGTGTGCCCACTCTGAGTGAGCAGCACTCCATGGGCTTCTGTGGGGCCCATGAATAAAGGGATTTCTTGATCTAGGAAGGCCATTCCTGGATGGAGATCTTCCTCTGTGTGTGATGCTGAGAGTAAAGTCCTCTGCCCTGGGCTCAAAAATATGATGGTCCTGAGAAAATTGTGGAGAACAGTGGAGCTGAGACTGAGGGAGCCTGCTGAAGTTGTGCCTCCACATCCTTTGTGGCCCAGCACATGTGTGCAGGTCTAAGCTTTCATTCCTGGCCCACAGCAGCTGAAGTCTCTGTTTTGGCACAGAGGGGCACTTCAGCACCATGCCAGAAGTCTGAAGGTTGTCACCAATTTGCATGAAAAGGAGCAGACTGCAGTCATATTAACCTTTAATGAAGAGGCGCAGCCTGCAGTGACTGCGTCCTCTGCAACACCGACACTTCAGTCCAATGATGCCTCCTTTGCCATTTGAATCAAGACAGGAGGGAGGATGGTAGGACGGGCAGGTGTTGACTTTATCCCTTCCATGTGAACCACAGATGAGGGTGAGGAGGTCCAGGCTGGGCAGGGTGCGTTTTCCACCCACACAGCTGAGAGCCAGGAGGTCCCAAAGGTTCTGTGGCCGTTTGTGCTGTCCAGCGCTGCGACGCCTGGCCTGACGTTGTGCTGCCACACGCAGTCAGCAGTTTCATTTAACAGGGCTGCAAAGTGGCGTTGATAATTTCAAAGGAGCTCTGGGAAATGGCTGAGGTTTTTCTAGCGGTCTAAATCCCTGTGTGCAAACCAGTACATCAGGCTTTAAGCAATTAATTCCTAATCATGCCAAATGCCTTCAGGAGCGCAGCGTCAGTACTGAGAACTTAAAACGGTTTCCCACTGTACCACAGATAATTTGGATAAAGCAAAGAGAGCAGTCTTGTGGCATTTCCAGCCTCAAGGTGTGAGAGTGGTCCGTAAGTGACATTTGTATTCAGAGAACCCTCCCATGCATTTGTGTTGTAGGCATCTATTACTGGGAAGGCACCATAGCTAATATAAAGGGCATTCTTTATACACGGAAAGGGAGTTCATTATAGGGAAAAGCCATTCTAGCTTAGTAAGAAATGAATCTAAAACTGCCTCAGAGCTTCTATTCTCATCAAGTTTCAATGTTAGCAGTTTTAACCAAGAGCTAATTGAGCAATCTCAGAAAGTGGAGTAATTCCATTTTTCAGCTATGCTTTGTACAAGGCTACTGCTAGCTGTGAGAGGAACACAAATGACTTTCATCAAGCCAGGAACCACCAGCATTCTTGCCTTTTACTACTTTTACTTTCAAAAAAAAAGTAGGTCTTTTGGTCTTTTGGCAACTGTCATTGGCAACAGGAGCTCCACACCAACATTTCAAGGCTTATATGTAACACTGCAATCCAATTTTTTTGGATAATAGGATATTTGATTTTCATGGCTCTTCAGGCAGCGGTGCTGTTCCAGAGTGGATGGCTGAAGATGCTCCTATTTGTTGGATAGGCAGAATGTCACCAAGAAAACAGCACACTGTTCTTGCATAATTTTGCATGGAGAAGAGCCATTGCAAGTGCCGGCCCAGCTACTCACCAAAGAGCATGATTCGTTGTTGGCTGCACTCTCAGGGGATGTGGGATTAGCTAGTGTTGGTTTTAGAAGAGCTTTTATAGAAACCTCTCAAGTTCCTCTGCTTCATGGAAGAGCTGTAATCAAAAATAAATTAACATGATTTAAAGAAGAAAAAGTCATCCCACATCCAGCATCTTTGGACTTAACACCTTGGAGAGGGTTTGTTGGTTGAGCTGTGGTGCTGTTTCTTTACTGTTTTCCTTCAGCTCATGCTGCTCCTGTTGGACGTGAACAGGACTATTAGCAGCCTTTTGTGGAAGGTGACTTTGTGGGTGATTGCAGCAGGATTTAGAGTCCCATTCACAGGAGGTGGCTGTAGATCTGTTCGGTATGAGATTGTGCTGTAACAACAATCCCCTCCAAGCCAGCAGAGAGCAGGGTCTCTCAGCAGTGTACTGCCCTTAACAAGGAGACATAAATCCATCAGTGTCTTTAGAGCTCTCTCAGACACACACAGACACATCAGGGCTGCCTTTCTCAGCACCAGCCTTTTGTGACATTGTTTGGTTCAAGCTGTCAAAGCTATACTGTCCTAACCCTGCTTGGACCTAGCATAGACCTGGACACACCTGAGGCAGGCATATAGATGTGGGCCGAGAAACCAGAGGCCTTTGACTTCAGGTTGAAGCACTAACCCATGCTGATGTGGGATGGTAAATTTATCCGTAGATGGGAAGAAATTTGAATGGCAGAAGTCACTTTTGTAGAAGTTCCTTTTGTAGGAGGGAGTAAGTTCTATGAGGGAGAGACAAGATAGAGAGGAGCAGATGAGATATGGTGATGGGTTAGGAGAAGGAAGTTTGGTAACCCTTGTAGAAGAGGTTGGTCACATTTGGCTCTAGTCTGAACTGCTGGAAGAATGCTGGGGATTTACTTGGTGGCAGCTCACCCAGCCAGAGGGACCAGCATTGGAAGGGGGCTCAGACTCCAGCTCAGAACAGTGCAGCTCTGTCCCTTTAGGAGCAGGTTTCCACAATGAGCTACACATGAAGAAAAGACCAACTTCTCCAGCCTGTCAAAAGCAAAGAACCCTGCCATGGAAGAGCTGTGTGGTGTTTTGGGTTTATCTCTCACACCTCAGCTGTGATAACTCTTCCAACACCTGGATGTACCCATCAGTTACATCTTGTAGGAGGGGATGGAGGTGTAGAAGGCGTTATGGGGGAACAGCTGTGCTCATATGTCCAGCCCCACCTCACTGCCATTTACTCTGGAGCCCCTGGTCTGTTACCCTGCTGGAACAGCAGGTGTTTTAGTGTCCTTTAGCTTTAAGGAAGCTGCCTGCCTCCTTCCTGCACTTACTGGATTGCACACAAAGTACTCCTTGTCTCTCCCTTTCAGCAAACCCTTCTTAGCTAATGTCATTTGTCAAGTTAATCAGGGAGAGTGGGCACTTCGATGGCTGCTGTGCAGCCTAGCTGCATTGCCATGGAGACAAGCAGCCAAACAGGCATTTTACTTGCCCTGCCTTTCTTTGCAGATTTGTCACGAGAAACCATTATTTTATTTGCCATCAACCAACCAATTTCCTGAGGGCGTCAGTAGTTTGTCAAGGTTGCTATCCAGAGATTGTTTGCCTAACATTTAATGGAGCAAATAGTAATGCTGATACTAAAGCAGGTCAAGAGTCTGAGTGTGTAGCTCCTCTTCCCACACCCCATAGATGTTTGGCATTGGCAGGAGCTGTCTGAGAGGAATTACAGCCCACTAGCTTGAGTTTGGGGCTGTAATCGAGATGTCGTCAGTCCTCTTCAGCTGGGTGGTTTCATAGGTGACCGTTTCCCTACAGAACCTGTGATTATCAAAGATACTTTGGAAAGCACCAAGAATTGTGTTTAAGAGCATCTCAGAAGCTTGAAATCTCCCCAGAAGGTGGTGAGATTTAGGCACTGGCATGTCTTGGTGACATTTGAAACGCAGAGGTGAGTGTAAGCCGTACACTCCAGCTGACCTCTTGCATAAGGCAGGCTGAGGATGATTTTCATCCACATAACTCATAAGCAAAATCTGTGTATTGAAAGAGCTGACAGGAGATGTACATGTTACAGAGCTCAAAAGCCATCCCATCACTCCCTCTCCTTTCTCTCACATGTGCGCATGTTAAGTGATGCATGGAACAGGTTTGGAAATGCTCCCTCCTGCAGTGTGGTTAGCAGGACGGCTGGGATCTGCAGGCACCTATGGGAGGGACAGCCACCTGTTGACCCCTAGCCCTGTCTGTGGGACAGCAGAGGAAACCTCACATCAGCACAGAAAGGGCAAAAGTTCAGATCAGATTGTTTATGGGATTTTATGGAGCCAGGAGCCAAGGATAGCTCAGCTAATCCAGAGGAAACTGTAGCGATGGCGTTAGAATGCATTTCACATGGGATTCATTCAGCGTGCGTTTAGATGGACCAGTCTTTCTGTCTCCGTTTTTTTAGCCATGAAATATTTTTCTTTGGACTCTTGTCTGCCAGCTGCACTGAGCCAGACTCCAAGCTAGGCTGTTTTAAGAAAAAAAACCACAGAAACCCCAAAACCTCTTGTCGTTTGACCTGCCGACAAGTTAGCAGGGCTTCAGCACAGCTCCCAGCAGCATCAGCACCAGCCACTGGGCCGGGTCCATGCCCTGCCAGCCAACCTCTGCTCCTACCAGCCTCAGCATGCATTGCTTTTCTCCAAGTGTAGTGCTTGCTTAGTTGAAGCCCTGGTGAGAACATGAGCTAAAAGTGCAACTGAAAGGCCACATGGGGAGAGCAGGAAGGCAGGAGCTTTGCTGTGCCCTCCAGCTCCTCAGCACCTGAAGCCTTGCTGGTTTCATAGGCAGTCTTAGCCCTGGCTCATCCTCCTGAGTCACCAATATCCCATGCAGTCTCAGCGTGAGCTCCTCTTGGGAAGAAGGTGCAGTGAGGTCACCACATTAAGCTGTTTCATGCAAATCTTGTCTCCATCCTTGTGTCCTGAGCCCCAGACCCCATTGCTCTGCTTGAAGAGGTAATGTGGCTTACCTCTAGGCACAGGTGCCAGCTCCTTCACTGTCCCCAGCCTGCTCCCTCTGACCCTGGCAAGCTCTCACATGCTCTGTATTACTCCAGCTGTGACTTGTGCCTTCTGGAAGCTGCTTTTCTCTCCCTGAACTCCTGATGTTTAGAACAAATCTGACTAGGAGTTATAGAGCAGCCCCACACTCTTCTTTCCTTTCAAGCTTGCAGGACTGCTGCAGCGGGATGCATTTGGGGAGCAGCTCTATGACCCCCCCAAGTGATCCAGAGCTGGGAAGGACCCTCTGTCCCTGCAGGAGGTTTTGGCATCAGCCCACAGGGCATTACAACCTTCTCAGGGCACTCTGGTTCGCTACCCTGACCTGACACAAACCAACCCATTGGATCGGGGCTTCTTTTCCCCCAGATAAAGAGGAGTGTCCAACTTTATCCTTGTTACCTGATCCTTGAAAGCCTGAACTGCAGATGCATCTCCCAGAGCCTGCCTCTGCCTTTAGGTGAGAGAGCAAGAGTAGCTTTTCAATTCTGAATATCCATGGTCACATCCTGCACACCCTGTCTTGGGTGCAGAGCTCCTGTGCGCTTCCCAGGATAGGATTTTGCAGAGCAAAGTTGGTAGTGTGTGCTATTAGTTTAACTTCAAGAATAAAAGCATCCCTGGCAGGAGGGTGCTCAGGTATGAGCTTCCATTCAGTACCTACAATATCAGAACAAGGATATCTCCAGGAAATTATAAAAGCCCAAGCCACAGAATGGTTAAACAGAATGCAGAACTTAATAATCAGGTGGAAATTGCATCCGGCCAAAATTGTCACTGTAGATGAGAGATGAAGGTTTTACACTCCAGTACTCAACAGGAAAAGGAATGGCAGGGTCTGCTGTTGCATTTGCTCATAGTGTTCATCTCTGGGACATGCAAGGAGCATGTGTTGCCTGTGACAAAGAGGAGATTTTGTTCATAGGTGTTTTGCTTTGTCCTTAAAAATGGGTTTGCATCTCCTCCCTTAACGGCCGCAGTTCAAGGGAGATGCAGGGGGAACTCCATGGCCAACCTTTGCCCAAGCGTGCATCTGTGTAGCTGAGGCTAGTGCTGGAAGTGTCTCCCTCTTTCCTTGCACCAGAGCCCATGGGAAGGAGAGGTGCTGCCTTTTGCAGTCTGCTCCGTTTTCTGTGCCTCGCTGTGACCTGGCTCGGGCAGAAAGGGCTTTCCCTTTCACCAGGTGTGAGCATGGGCTGGCACAGCCACTGTTCCCCACGTGCCGCTCGGTAAGGGTGGTGTGTCACCCACTCTCAGGAGATGGGAATTGTCATGCCATAAGCCGCTGGCTGCCACTGGCTGTCCCACGGCCGGGGTGCCCAGTGCCCCCGACCATGCTGTCCCGCACCCCGGGCCACACTGTCCCGCACACCCTGGAGCCGTGGCCATAGAGGGACCGAGGTTGCCATCTGTCGGTTCAGCTGCACAGGAACAGCAAGAGCCTGGCTCAGCCCTCTTGGAAGTGGCCTCTCAGGAGTGTGTCCTGATCCTGCTCGGGTCACAGGGCATTGCCCACCTGTGACCCAGCCCTTGGCCTCGGGTAGCATGTCCCCATGGGCAGGTGCTCCGGGGGACAGGGCAGGCAGGCCATTCCCATTTAGACCTTGCTGCTCCGGCCTTGTCCCGCCCACACTGGCCCTGGGCCAGGATGTCCCTTCTGCCCTCCTGTGGGGCCTGAAGTGTTGCTCTGCGGCACAAAACCCTCTGTGAGAATCCACAGGACTCTTCCTGTGAATAAGAGGAAGAGCCCTGTGGATTCTCCACAGGGAATAAGGGAGCTCCTTCCCATGAAAGACTAATATTTCTACTGCTGATGAGCACTGTCAGGTGCTTATTCCTCCACAGGCTTGTCTTTATTTCCTTTCTCTTTTGAATTCTTGGGAAGTACTCCCAGACTGGGAATGTATGACTTCTGTAGGAATGCCCCAGGAGTGCAGCACCCTGCTCATCTCACCTGGCCAGTCTCCCCAGGAGTGGCCAGGATTGGGAGCTGCAGGAACACTGGCTCCAGCCCTGGTCCTCCAGCCAGCCCTGCAAAATCACTGCTTTGCCTGCAGGAGCAATCAGGCTAAGATGGCATAATCAGCAATAGCTCACTCAGGCACTGCTGGGAGGATGAGGTTACTTCTGTAAATCTATTATCTTTTTTGGCAATTAGCACCAGTAAGGAGCCCTGGGAATACATGCAGGAAGTAGCAGAAGCCCAGTTAAGCATATCTCTTGCTTATCAAGCCCAGTTAAACAAGTCCCCCGTGACACACTCCTGATGCTGGTAGCACAACCCATACACACACCAAAGATGATCTCTAGTGCTGGGATTGCTTTTCTGGGCACTGTGTAACCCCAGAGGTTTCCATTCAATGCACGTACGTTCAGAGGTGGAAAGTGAGGGGCGCACCCCAGCGTGGAATACCCCAGCACTCTGCAGGTTGTATGGAGGAGCCTGTGGAGTCCCTGCATCTCCGGATGCCAAAGGCAGCCCTGCTGGAGCAGCGCTGGTGGCTTGTCCTGCCCGGGGACGGTGCTGTGTTGCACTGAGGGTGGGAGCCTGGCGTGGGGCAGGGCTCGGTGCCTGGGCCTGACCGCACATGTCGCGCTCGGGATGGGGGAGCGAGCGAGACGCTGTTTGCTCTGGCCCAGGAAGACAGAGATGTGTGTTTGTTTTCCGTGCTATCTTTCGCATGGCGTTTGTTTTGCTTGTCAAGCGTTTCGGGAGATAAAATGACCTAAAGGGAGATTATTTTATCCTAATTTAAGCTGTCGATTTATCACTGACTTCTGCTTGTCTGTGCCAGCAGGACAGCTTACTCTGAATCCCCAGGGAAACCTCAGCTAGAAAGTGAGAATTTGGGGGGGATTTGCTGCAGTCTCACAGCTAATCTGTGCTTATGACAGCAACTGCAAGCTGCTCCCCTGTCCCCCCGTGTCATATTAATTCCCATCACTGTGGACTGGCTTGGCTTCCCAAGGGCCTCCCCTATCTAACCGGGACCTGGGGTTGTTTTTCTCGTGCCGCAGGCTGGTGGAAGAGTTTATGCTGCTGGCGAACATGGCTGTGGCCCACCAGATCTACCGCTCCTTCCCCGAGCAGGCCTTCCTCCGCCGCCACCCCCCACCCCAAACCAAGCTGCTGAAAGACCTCATGGACTTCTGCAACCAAGTCGGCCTCGACATCGACTTCAGCAGCGCAGGGACCCTGCATGTGAGTGCGCTGGCCTGGCAGGGCCATGGAGGCCAAGGGTGGACAGCTGTGTGGTGGAGTGTTTGTGGCAGCGTGTGCTTTATTCCCTGTCTCTCTCGGCCCAAAAAAAGCTGACAACTATGCCCTGCCAAAAGAAACACCTCCCTCACTTGCTATTGATCCCATTAGTGCTGGGCAGGGGTGGCCCAACCTGTCCCGGTCAGCCATGTTGTGCAACAGAAGTTAGAACCCTTGCAAATGACTCCTGCAGTGGGAAGGATGTTTCAGTGCAGGAGCACTCACTAAGACACCCAGATTTCCTTCTCTGGGGAGGTCCTGGGCAGGGAATTTGCTCCATAGCACAAAGAAAGCAGGGAGCTGTTTCTGTCTGGGCTGCTGCAGGTCTTAGGGAGGACAGGGTGGCGAGTGGGGTGACTGGGAAGGACTGGAGAGCAGTGCTGGGAAAGGTCAGATGCAGCCAGTGCAAGAAGTATCCAACCACTCCTTTGCTGAGCATGTCCCAAGGCTGAACTCCAGCTGCACAGCACAGCGCAGGTTCCAGGATTTTCTTCACTCAACACAACTGGACTGTGGATAATCCTCTGTTAATCCCATCCCCACTGGCCTCCCGCACTCCCCTCCATCAGCTGGGACTGCTTTCCCTGCTGGCTGTGCCCAGCCTGTGTCAGCAGATGCAGGGCTGCTCACTCAGCTCCTCTCCTGCACTTTGAACCCTCCAGCCCTTCCTCACTGCTACCCCCAGGCAGCGACCTCCCATATCCCTGTCTCCCCAGAGTCCCATTAGTCCATGCGCTGAATCTCTCAGGAGCTGGATGGGAGCCAGGCACAGGTTGAGAGAGGGTTTACAGGCTCTCTCACTGCACAACTGGGGACAGAGCCAGCAGCCCCCATGCCCTGGGTAGTCCCTGCCACTGACCCCAGGAAGAGAGCCAGTGCTCAGGACCGTGTTTGCAGTCCTACTGGGGCTGCTGGGACCACAGCAAAGCCCAATCTCATGCGCGCCTTTTGACTTAAGAGGGGATTTTCAGGAAAAAGGGGAATATGGCTTTGACAAGCTGCTGTTAGCACCAGTAAGGTCTGCCTGGGTCCCTTTACCACCGTAACATACCAACACTCAATGCTCTCTCTTTTCTCATCCAGAAAAGCTTAAGTGAAACATTTGGTGCTGACAAATATTCCAGAGCAAGGAAAGAAGTGCTGACCTACATGTTCTCCAGGCCCATGCAGGTAAGAACAATGCTGTGCTATCAGGCACGTCTGCTTGTAGCTTTCTGCTGTGGCTCCATCTTCAATCCTCGCCCCTTCTGCATTACCAAGCTGGTTGTTGCACACAGAGGGAGTGAATGAATACTGAACATGGTGTTCCAGGGCTGCCAGCAGCTGCCTCCAGTGCCTCCAGCCCTGTGCAGCTGGCATTGGGAGTATCAAAAGTAACAAAGCTTGAGCAACAAAGCTTCACTGGATGGCAAGGTCAGGCTGAGTCTTTCCTCACTGCTCATAGTGTCCTTGTTATTACTGGTTGGGATATTTCACCCTTGAAGTTGCATGAGGGCTGTTAGCAGACTCACAAGGACCCAGCCCTGTGAACAGCTGGTGGTGGCCTCCATGGTTCATCTTTGTGCCATTTCTTCACATTGTGGTATCCCAACTGGTCCAAAGAAGGAATTAAGAGTAGGGGTGTGCAACTGGCCATAAGCACAGTCTGGTACCTGCTCTTGGAAGGAGGATAGTTCTGGAAACCCTTCAGTCTCCCTCCAGCCCAGGTGGCTTTGTTTGATAGTGTCTGCAATGGAGGCTTGTGCTGCTCACACCAGTTGTCATGCTTAGTGCATCTGTAGCTGAGGATACTTATTTGGGTGTTCATCACCATCATAAAAAGTTTTTGTGAGGCATCAGCTGCATTTGCAGCTGGGCACAGCACAACCTCTTCTGGGGAAGGTCCTACCCCATGGGGAGAAGGGGTACATTCCTGAAATGATCTCTCTGCTGTGGCCTGCTTATCACTGCAGGAATGAATCATCTTCCCGACATCACTCATTTGACTGTCACTCTTCTAATTAGCTTATTTGCTTCATTTACTCATTAGCAGTTGCCTGAAGTCCTGCTGTGTTTCTGGGACTTAATGCTTGTTTGTAACTGGGACTGGAGTATGAGGCCGTTTAGTAAATCACCCTCTCGTGTTTCCAGCTCAGGAGGGCTGCTTTGTAAAGAGCAGGGAGTGTCCTCTGGAGCTGAATATGTTTTCCCAGATCCCATGTCCTGCTTTGGGTTATCCTGGTCTCTTCTGTCACATCCTCCTTTTCTGGTGGAAGTTTCACTGGTGACATGAATTCCTTTGAGTCCCTCTCTGGTCCTGCTGACTGGCACAAGCCTGGGCTTTTCCAGTAGCAGCACATCCTGGCTGCTGGCCAGGATGGATGAGCAAGGAGAAGGTTCTGCCATGGCACCAAAGAGGAGGTGGGCTTTTGGAGATCCACTGACTTGCTGAGATCTTGCCGTTGTGGTGTCCTGAGACTGTGGTTGGAGAAGTGGAGGGAGTGCTTTCAGATACCACACAGTGTCTCTCATTAAGATTTAGCCTTGTGAATACATTAGATCATTACATGAAAGGTTTTAGGGATGAAGTCTTCTGCAGAGTAGACACCAGACAGAGAAAGAGGCATTTTTAAAGGAGGTATTCCACAAGACATGATTTTGACAGGTACTAGTCTCATTCCATCATCAGAAGACAAAGGTGCCTATGTGTCCAGGTGTGCTGTGCTGTCCACTCGTACGTGGCAAACCTGCTGCCTGGCACACTCCCATTATAGGCAGAACACCTTGGAAAGGGGCAAACAGCGTCCAGGAGGAAGGAGCTTTCCCTGTGAGGAGTATTTTTTTTGCTGTCTGCCACCAGCATGAGAGCAGATGGAAGAATCAGCCCCATCCTGCTGGATGTCGTGGTCCCTCATGGGGGAGAGGACAGATTTGAGTGTTGGCAGCTGCAGAGCACAGCCACTGAGGGGCCCAGGCCGGTGGCAAGGGCTGGGCCATTGCTCTGACAGATGGTGCAGCGAGACCGTCTGGTCGGGGCACTGAGAAGTCACCTGTATCCCTGCACATGTCACAGCTCCCAGTGATAAAGCTGATGTTTCAGGGACAAGGCTGCAGCTAAATCAGCCTAAACAACCTGTCCACTGGTTTAACCCCTGGTTGTGCCAAGCCTGTGTCTTCCCACTTCACTGTGTGCTGGTGGTCAAGACATCAGCCTCTTGGAGGAGGAGGGAGATGGGAGGCAACTGGTAATGTGTGTGCCTGAGGGAATGCCTGGATTGGCATTCCAGGAGCCTTGTAACAGATGAAGGAGCAGCGACACATCATTTTTCAGGGGCTCAGTCACTCAGGGATTCAATCTGTCCGTGAAAGCAAAGCTGCCCCTCATTGGCTGGGGCTGATTTATTTCCAGACTCCTCGCAGTTCTCCAGGGATTGCAGCAAACTCTGGGGATTTGAGACCTCTTGTGAGTCAAATCTGTTAACGAGAAAACATCTGCTTCATGCCAGGCTGATGTCACTGGGTTGTGCTGTCACAGTGGTGAGAATGGCTGTCAGATACGTATCAGACTGGGCTCCCTGCAGGATGTAACCCTACCATGGCCTAGGGGAGTATTTTTGCTGTGATACTCAAGCTGTTGCAAATGTCAGTGAAGGTCATGGGCTGTCAAAAGGGTGTCCAAAATGGTGCTGGACCCCACAGTGGCCAGCATATCAATCAAGACAAAGTGCCCCAGACAACAGCAAGCAGCACAGGACCTTCAGTATCTTTTCTAGCTTTCAACAAGGTGGGGTATAACTTGAAACACTGCTGGGCATAGGAGAGGGATGGGCCTTTCCCAGTGTCTTTCTCAGAGCAGGGATTTTGATTCTGCTTTCTGCCTGCCTGGCACTGTAGGGACCTTCCTGCCTTCTGCCCAGAAGCCTGGCACAAGTGCCTGAAAGCTCCCTGTGATTCCATGCTGTCTGTCAGCACAAGGGCACTCATCCCCTGCTGCAGCAGCCTCTGGAGCTCAGTGTGTCTCCCTGCCCAGCCTCATTCGGTGGGAGCCGAGCTAATTGAGTGTAGACTGTACTTTGTGGAGTACATCAGAAACAATTTAATTCTGGGTTGTAGAAATTGGCAGCCACCACAGCTCCTATCCCAGCTCTTGGGTCTCATAATAAGGCTGGGACTGATGCTGCTTTTTTTAACCTGCTCTATTTACTTGCCCGGATCAGCTGCTCAGCAGGAGCTGGCTGCGCCACTGGCCTGGAGAGCGGAGGATACAGCTGCCCAAACCAAGGATCCCAGGACTGCTCTGTAATCAGAGCTGGCTACTCCTGTTTTTTTTAAATCACTTGCTCTTATTTTTAAATGGGTTCATTCAATCGCCACTGTGCCGTGACCCTGCCGCCACCCCCCTGACCTGCACAGCCTTCCCTCCCCGCCTGGGCCCAGCCCCCAGTGTTTTCCCAGCCCCAAGAGCTGGTGTTTCACAGATGTAAAAATAAAGGCTGTAACCTGTGGGATAACAGGGGTGACACAGGAGAGGTTCCTGCTGAAGAGGCTTCTGAGCAGTGCTGCCGCTGTTGCCCTGGTGTTGGTTTAGATGGGCAGTTCAGCTGCTTGGCTCTGCAGCTCTCATAGTGGGATGAAGCAGCAGGGATCACAGCAGGGCTATCTCTTCTTCTTGGAAGCCACTCATACCTGCCCCCAGTGCTCTCCAAGCATGCACAATGGGTGTGTAAAGTCTGCAGCCAGACCCAGAACCAGAGCCAACATGAGAGTCACTTTTTGAGGCCCCTTGGTGGGAGAGCATCTGAGGTGGGCATAGAACAAGCTGGGCCCTCCCCTGGAAGGAAGATGAGAAGATGGCAAATGAGCCCCAGGGCCTGAGCAGAAGCAGGAAGCTGCTTTGACCCATGGTTGATGTGAAAATTGATGCAGTCCTTGGGGCCAGGCAGGGACAGCTGGCAACCATCAGCTCCCTGCAGTGTCTTTGCCCCTTTTATTCTGTGCTTAGTTTCTGCAGTGCCTGTGCAGCCCAAATTGAGCATCAGGTGAAGGACCACCAGCAAGACAGGATGTCTTCAGAAGGGCCATTGGCTGCTGGCGCTGTCTCGCAGAGCCAGACCCCTCCAGCCTCATGGCACCACCCTTGCTCACACCCTTCCCTCGTTTTCCCCCCTTTCAGATGGCTCTCTACTTCTGCACCGGCGTCCTGGATGATGAGACCCTCTTTCACCACTACGCCCTGAACGTGCCGTTCTACACTCACTTCACGTCTCCCATCCGCCGCTACGCCGACATCGTCGTGCACCGCCTGCTCTCCGCCTCGCTCGGTGGGTGCTGCTCACCTGCACCGGCTGGGCACTGGGGGACAGGGGCCATGGCATGGCTCTGTGGCAGGAGGGAGCATGGGCATGTTATTGTCAGTTGTCCCCTTTGCAGGTGCCAGTTTCCCCATCAAGATGGAGAAAGAGGCCATCCAGAAACAGGCAGATCACTGCAATGACCGGAAGATGGCTTCCAAGAGAGTGCAGGAGCTCAGTGCTGACCTCTTTTTCTCCATCTTTGTCAGGGTAAGACCCAAGGCTATCTTATCCCAACCATCTCTGGATTGTCCTGTGAAGGCCCAGCCTAGATGCTACTGGGCAGGAGGCTGTGTCTGCCCACTTGGCTTCAGGAAAGGCAAACAGTGAGAGGACACACTCAGCAACCACTGCTGCTGGATTCCAGGACCTGGATAGACCATTTGCCCTTGGGGGTTGCTGAATGAGATCTGCTGTGTAGTGACAGTCCTGTCTCTTGACAGGAATGTGGTCCTCTGGAGTCAGAAGCCATGGTCATGGGTGTCCTAAGCAAGGCCTTCGATGTCCTGGTGCTGAAGTTTGGAGTCCAGAAGCGCATCTACTGCAATGTAAGTACCTCACCAGTGTGAGACAGTGCCAACACTGCCTCGCCAGAGCAGCCTGGCATTACTGCAGGCAGTGGCTGTCTTGGTGCCCTTTTGTGCCAGGCAGGCACAAGGGACTGGGGGGTCTGGATCAGCACAGTCTCTGAGGACCAGCTTCTCCCTGTGACGTGCTGGGATTGATCTAGCCTAGGTAAAAGGGAATAAAGCCAGACTCAGGGGAACAGAGATAAGCATGGATCTGAAGCGAGGACAGGGAGTGAGGCTGGTTTTCATTTCATTTAATCAGATGGTTTATCTGGGGCTGTGACAGCAGTGCTGTGGGCCAGCACCTGCAGTTGGTGACAGCATCCTCTCTTAATAACCTGGTTATATGGCTGGCAATGACATCTTTAAACAGGACACAGAGCATGATATATGGGCTGGTGGTGTATCGCAGCAGCCCCTGATTTACACGCTAGGCTCAAGCTCATGGGCTGCAGCATCCCCAGTTGTTAAAGAGCTGCAGAGACAGCATGCTGGGCAAAAGCAGCCTCAGCCCCATCTGCAGGTGAGGTGGAGGAGAGCTGGTGGGGAGCATGTTCCCATCACTCTCTGTGCCTGCAGGCGCTGCCCTTGGTGGACTTCCGCTTCCAGAAGGCAGGGAAGAAGCCAGAGCTGACACTCCTATGGGAACCAGAGGAGCTGGAGGAGGAATCTGTGCCCCAGGTAAGACCCCCACAGCATGGGACAGGCTCACAACACCATGGGGCTGGCATGGAGGCTGTGGGCAGCACGTGGGTCCTGTGATGTCTGCAGGGACAGGTCTGGGAGACAGGACTTGCCTCCCAGGGTGTCAGGTCCTGCTGTCCCTCTGTGTCCCTTTCCCAGTGAGCCCAACTTTAGCCTCAGCCTTCTCTGCCGTCCAGCCCAATCCCATCACTGCCCTCACAATGTGACCCCTCCACAGCCTTCAGTCTCTGCCCTGCCTGCTGTGTGCCCTGCCTCCCAACTCAGTTTCCTCCAGGAATTGAATTAACTTGCTGTTTACTTCCTCCTTTCAGATCATCAATTAAGATGTTGAGTAAAATCAGGCCTAAGGCAGCTCCTGTCTAGACCCTCCTCCCATCCTGGCACTCCTTGCCCCTGACATGGCTTTTCCTTGGGGTTTTCCATCCCTGTGACAGGGTTGAACCTCAATTAGGAGAAATTTTTTTTAAATCAGACTTCCTGAGATGCAGTGTCAAATGATTTAACAGCATCTAGAAATCTCTCTCTTGTGTCCCTGTCATTTATTAACTTGGTAACTCAATCAAAGGGAGCAATCGCATTTGTCTGGCTTGATTAAGTGGTGCTTCTTTGCCAGCTTTTGTCTGGCATGGCTATAAAACCCCAGCTGTGTTGACTGCTGCAATCCCTGCCTGAAGGGCTGAATTCCAGCCTCTCCCTGCACCACTCCAGGGGCTCCATGCTTGAGCCCCAATTCCATCCAAGTCCAGCACATCCCATCCTTGCCCTCTTAGGGATCCTGACACAGAGAGGGATGACCCTCCCTGCTGGGGTGATGCGTGTGCTGGAGAGCCCTTCCCTTCCCAGGGTGGATGTTGTGATCAGAGCTGGATCTGGCTCTGCAAAAATTTCTGCAGACCTCCCTCCCTTTGAAGCTGAGCTTTCCTCTCTCAGCTTGACTCAAAGAAGCCCCATGTATGCAGCCTGGAGTGGCCTCAGTTCCCCCTTTCCTACAGGAGCAGGGATCACTTACACCCTAGCAGGGAGCTGATGAAAAATGATGCCCCAGCATGAGCAGGGCCCATTTTGGATAAGCAAACAGTTGGTAGAGGAAACTCCTCCGCAAACCTTCCACACCTCCTAAGAAAACACTGGAGCTCTCCCATGGGATCAGGCTCTGAGCTATCCTCCAAGCCAGCAGATCCCTGAGTTTATAAATCTCCAGCCCTGAGATGAGCCAGATTGCTGTGAGCCATGCTGAACTCTGGTAGATGTCACCTGGACACCCCACAGCATCAAGAACCCCCACCTCAGCACCTGGGCTGCTTCCTGATTTAGCTGAACCTGGCCAGGCAGTGGGAGCACCAGGAAAGGCTGTGCCAGGGTCTGGGATGATTGTTTGGCCCTGCCACAGAGGGCAGATGTTGTCCCCATTTCTCTCTGATCTTCAGGAGATGGCCAGGGCCTCAGTGGACATCACTCAGGGGTGGAGTAAAAAGTGGATCTAAGACTCAGAGTATTTGATGTGAAATTGTGCTGTTTCATGGCAGTTCAGCAAAGGGATAAGGCAGGACTGCAAGGGAGAATCCTGATACTCCCCCTTTGACTCCCCCATATGTGGGGGGCTTCTCCTTGAACACCACCCCCTGCACTACAGCCAGCTGGGGCGGGCAGGGGCTGATGGCCAGTAGCACACAGCTCTCTGGCAGCCAGGATTTTCCTACAGGTTGCTCCTCACTGGCCACTTTGGTACATTTAACTCTCAATGAGATTTTCCTGCTCTGAATGATTGATCTGGAGCAGCCGGCGCTGGATGAGCTGGGAAGGGTTGGACAAGGTTATGCCAGCAGCTCTGTGCCTGCTTCTCCTGAGGCCAGCCCTGAGCAGATGGCCCCGGTGAGCCCTGCTACAGCACAGGGCTTGGGGTCAGGCTCCAGCAAGCAGTCTCCAAATGCCTGTGCATGACCCCAGGACAGCCCTTTCCAATGTCCCAGCCAGCCCCTTAACTGTGCCTCAAGGACAGACCAGATCAATACTTTCCACTTCTAATCCAATCACATGAAGAGCTGGGGTCAGAGGAACAGGGAGGTGGCAGCAGCAGCAGCGCAGTTCCTGAACAGGAGGGATTGATTTTCTGGGGTATTCATTCCCTTGATTCTCTCTTACCTATTGTGCTCCCTTCCTGAGTCTCCTCTCACTGTGGGAGCACAGGCAGATTGTTCCCTCCTTGGGGGATGCTGATGAAATGCTCAACGTCATGTGGAAAACCCTTCCCGCCGCAGCTGAACGCTGGCTCCTGGCCAAGCTCCATTAAGGGATGACGTGGTTCTGCTGGAGAGGGGAGGCACGGGTGGCCTTGAAGGGAGGGTGGGAGCCAAAGCCAAGGGCACAAATGCCCAGAATTCTTCCCAGACTGTGTGGAGAGCAAGAGTGGGGCCTGATCAGGCTGGGATAAGTGAGGATGTTTTGGGATGCTCATTCAGGTTGGTTTGGGTGCCCTGGCTGGTGTCAGAGCTCATGGTGTTGCCCTTGAGGATGCTGCCTCCAGCCCTAGGAGCACCCTGGATCCCAGCAGAGTCATCTGAATCCATTCTGCCCCATTCCTTGGTTCCTCATGGGTGCACTGATGGAGGCAGCAAAAACCAGCACAGCTCTAAGCAAATCTTGGTGTGATTCCAAGCTGCCTGAAAACCCTCTTTTCTCTCTTTCTCTCCCTTGATGAAGGTGATCACCATTTTCACGCTGGTGGAGGTGGTGCTGACAGCGGATGGTGGCCCCCTCAAGTACAGTGCCCTGCTCAAGAGGCCGAGCTTGGACAAGTGAGAGCCCTGGCTCTGTGGGCTCTCGACTGCTAATGCTCCCTCACCTCCCAGGCCCTGCTCTGGCACCCGCTGGAGATGGAAGGGACCCACAAGGACTTTGAGATTTTGAGTTTTAAAACCATTGTGGTTTTACTTCTGGTTTGGATTTTAACTCCACCTGGGAGCAGGGCTTGAGCCTGCCCCAGGCAGAACATTTCTACTCTCGGGTATTTTTAGCATGATGCTTTCTTAATGTTTTTTTTAAGGCAATGGTGTCCATCTCCAGCTTCAGTGCCTGTGGTGAGGGCTGAGAGGGAATATATGTCCCCAGGAGTGGAGAGGGGCTGGCTTCACCGTCCCGGGTGGGATGTGGATGCAGTGGGATGCAGCCATGGGGCCATGCAGAAGGGTTTCTTGCAGGGTTGTGTGTCATGTAATAAAAGCTGGGTCAGCAGCTGTGTGTGGAGCTCGCGCAGGTTTTATTTTGTGCCCTCCGTGTTCCCCCAGCTGGAGGATCCCAGCAGTAACTCATCTTTGGGGAGCCCCCTGCCTTCCCCTCCTGCCACTTCCCAGGCATTAAGAAATCCAAGTGGCCTCACTGCCTATCCCAGCCTCAGCTATGCTTGGCCAAAAAATGTGAGATCAGGGCAGGTGTTCCCAGCTCCTGATCCAGCAGATATTCCCTCAGTCCCTCTGACTTCACCAGGAGTCCCTGTGTGTCCACTCCAGTCCCTCACACCTTGGCCTCCAGCCTAACCCTGCTCAGGGACCTTATGGCACCTTGTCCTTGCATCCAGCGCCCCACTGACCAACCAACCTCTGCCACCTCCAGCCACCTCTGCCTGCTCTCTGTCCCCATGTCCTCCACCCAAACTGTGAGGATGTGCAGGGGGCGTGGGCTCCTCTGGAAGCCTCCACGTTATCACAAGCAGTGGCTGGTGAAGGGATTGAGTCTGGCAAGAAGGAATGGATCTGTTGTGCCAGGCAGGGAGGGAGCCCTGCATCACTCTGCCCCATCAGTGGTGACAGCCATGGCCCTGGCACCAGCACATCAGCCCTCTGCAGGAGCCAGGAGCTGGCCAAACCTCGACTGCCTGGATCAGGATGGGGGATCAGGGCTGGGTATAGCACACTTCATAGGAGCTGGTGAAGCTGTCAAGGACACCTGTGGTGCCCAGGACTTGTGCTCCTGCAGCATCCTTCCAGATGGCCTGGTACAATCACGGATGGTTGTCACCTGATGCTGGTGACATGGGACTGTTCCCTGCCCAGAGCAGGTACCCCATTGTGCAGGTGTGCTGGCATGGGCTGCCCCAGGGCACCCAGTATGTCAGACACCAGCTGCACCTGGAGCTGATAGGCAGCGTGTGACTCTGCTGGGAGAGGGGACCAGAGGACACTGACACCAAAGCCAAGATGTCCACCCCCTACCCCTCAGCCCCCTCCTCAGGTTTTCTCAGGGGAAACCAGGCAAATCCAGCCTGGGCCAGCTCAGCCTGTCTGCAAGAACAGCCCTTTGCCCTGTGGCCTCCCTCCCACTCCCCGGGGTCCTGCAGTCAACTGTCCTCGTGGGAGCTGGGGCCCAGAGGTGCCCTGGTCCTCAGGGACAGGCTGGAGGTTCTGCCTTGCTGGTGGGGGCAGGGATGGCCCTGGAGGGGGGCGAGAGCATTGGGAGGGCCCTGGGAGGGCTGGGAGATAGTCTGTGAATGTTATCAGCCCATCCTCTCACGAGGCAGGGAAGAGCCATAAAGGGCTGTCCCCTCACCCTGGACTAAGGCAGCATTCCAGGAGGGAGCCAGAGTGGGCAGCATGGGGCGGCCACTTTCCTCTGGAACCTGCCTTCTCCTCTGCTTCCTCGCCCAGCTCGCCGCTGCAGCCTCTGGCGACAGGGGACGTGTGGGACAGTGGGGTAAGAGCCTCTGATGGGGGATGCTGGGGCTGGTGTCCTGGGGGACTCTTCCCTGGGGATCTCCAGAGACCATGTCACCTTCCCTTGTAATACCAGCAAATGGGAACCCTCACAGCCACCTCAGGGTACTCTGAGACCACAACCTTTGAATGGGTTGGTCTCAGCTTCCCCCCAAAGCAGGCCCTGCTCCCCTCCTCCCTCCTTCCTGCTGCTCCCAACCCCCATCCCTGACTTTGGATAAAGTGGCCCAATAGCCACAGCCAGACATGGTTACCCAGCCATTGCAACTTGCTGTCACTAATCCTCAGGCTCCTCATCCACTCTGCCAAGAGGCACAAGGGAGTTCCCTGCCGAACTGTGCCTCAGTTTCCCTTCTGCAGGTGGTTTCTGAGCAATGCTGGTCTGAAGAAGACCATGCTGATCTCCAGGGGTTTCCTGGTCCTCCATGGGGGGGGCTTATAGCAGCTAAATTCACCTCGGGTAGAGATGGCCATGCTGGACCTCAGGGGTGCACCTCAAGGCTCCCAGCTCTGCTCTCACCTCCAGATGCTGAGAAGACCCCGGGCTACTGGAATAAAGGTGCCAGGAGGAGGCTGGAGTTGGCCCTGGCCTTGCAGCCAGCAGCACAGAGGGCCAAAAACATCATCCTCTTCATGGGTGACGGTGAGTGGCCCAGGTCACTGCCAGGCCCTGCAGCTCCCCAACAGCCAGGGGATGTGGCTGATAGAGAAGATGGGGCTGGGGCAAAGCCCTCAGACAGTGCCTCGGGAGGGCAGGGCTGTCTCTGGCCCAGTCCCCGGCCCCCCAGTGACTCGGACATGCCCACAGGCATGGGGCTGTCCACCATGTCAGCAGCTCGGATCTACAAGGGGCAGCTGGCCGGTGGCTCAGGCGAGGAGAGCGTCTTGGCCATGGAGACCTTTCCCCATGTGGCCCTGGCCAAGGTGAGTGGGGCAGTGCTGAGGGGGACACTCCTGCTGCCCCTGCTTGAAACCCCACTGCACCCATCTTGCTTCCAGACCTACACCATCGACCGGCAGGTGCCCGACAGTGCTGGCACGGGCACCGCCTACCTCTGTGGGGTGAAGGCCAACGCCAAGACTCTGGGACTGAGCGGGGCAGCCATCTACGGAAAATGCCGCACCACCTTTGGCAATGAGGTGGACTCCGTCCTGCACCGGGCCAGGCTGGCGGGTACGGGGCAGCAGGAAACCCTGTCGGAAAGGCGGGCATGGCCATCCAGTGCTGCGAAGGGCTGGATGGACTCCCTGTAAACTCTTGCCCACGCTGCAGGCAAGTCTGTGGGCATCGTGACGACCACGCGGGTGCAGCACGCATCCCCCGGGGCAGCCTATGCGCACTCGGCCAGCCGGGGCTGGTACGCTGATGCCAACATGCCCAAGGAGGCCCTGCGGGACGGCTGCAAGGACATCGCCTACCAGCTGGTGCACAACACTGACATCAACGTGAGCTGGGGAGCGGGAGTGGGAGGGAGGGGCACCAGGAACACTGGGAAGGTCTGCTGAGCTCCCCGGCAGGTGATCCTGGGCG
The DNA here is from genome assembly GCA_013390105.1 of Tichodroma muraria. Lineage (NCBI taxonomy): Eukaryota > Metazoa > Chordata > Aves > Passeriformes > Sittidae > Tichodroma > Tichodroma muraria. The sequence goes on from WAAG01017384.1 coordinate 86,583, forward strand.
GCGGGAGGATGTACATGATGCCCAAGAGGACTCCGGACCCCGAGTACCCAGAGGACCCGGATCAAAATGGCACCAGGAAGGACAGCCGGGACTTGATTGCTGAGTGGCTGAGTGCCAGGCAGGTAGTGTGCTGGGGAAGAGGAAGTGTGACTCCGGGCACAGGGTGTGTGCCATTGGCACTGGCTCTGCTCTCGCTGGCAGGGTGCCCGCTACGTCTGGGACAAGGAGGGCCTGGATGCAGTCGAAGATGACTCTGTGAGCCACCTTATGGGTAGGAGCATCACTGCCTGCACCAGTGGCAATGCTTCCTCCTCCTCCCCTCTCTAGAGGTCTCAGCAGGGGCACAAAGCAGCCTCGGCATGGACCTCCTCACCCTCCTCCCTCAGGCCTCTTCGAGCCCAAGGACATGAGGTATGAGCTGAACCGCAACGCATCCACAGACCCCTCCATCGTGGAGATGATGGAAAAGGCCATCCGCATCCTGCGCAGGAACCCCAATGGCTTCTTCCTCTTTGTGGAAGATGAGTAGCTCCAGGCAGGCAGTGTGGCTGGGGCTGAGGTCATGTGGGTCCTGGGAGCAGGTGGCCATCCAAGGGGACCAGGGAGAGGGTGACAGCCACATTTCTTATGCAGGTGGCAGAATCGACCACGGCCACCACAGCGGCCGGGCCAAGCAGGCGCTGATGGAGGCCGTGATGCTGGACCGGGCGGTGGCACGGGCGGGCGAGCTCACCTCCCCAGCTGACACCCTGACCGTGGTGACGGCCGATCACTCCCATGTCTTCACTTTTGGGGGCAGCACACCACGTGGCAACTCCATCTTTGGTGGGTCCTGGAGAGGGGCAGTGAGCCTCTTTCCACCTCACCCCATTGCTCCCACATCAGGCTCAGCTCGCCCAGGCAGGGAGCTGGGGAGAGGTACCCAGCTGGGACAGGGGGTGACAATGTTTTTCCTCTGCCAGGGCTGGCCCCCAAGAAAGCCAAGGACAAGCGAGCCTACACCAGCATCCTCTATGGCAATGGTCCTGGCTACAGCATCCATGATGGGGCCCGTCCAGCTGCCAGCCTCCCTGCTGCAGGTACGAGTCTGCTGGGGATGTGGCAGAGCCATGGCGCGGCTGGAGACAGATTCCCAGTGAGTCTGCTGAGGATCGGGTGGAGGCACAGGATGGCTGGGGACAGCATCCCACTGGCATGGCCACGGGTGCCACTCGTGGTCCTGGTGCCACTGTGAGGCTCAGGAGCCACTTGGGAGAAAACACACTGATGCAGGAATGATGGGAGCTGTCCCCCCACCCCTGTGACATATCAGGGAGCCAGACCCCCAGCCTCATTTCTCCTCTCCTCCCTGCAGAGGACAAGGACTACAGACAGCAGGCAGCTGTGCCCCTGGAGACAGAGACTCACAGTGGGGAAGACGTGGTGGTGCTGGCCCAGGGCCCCATGGCCCACCTCTTCCACGGGGTGCAGGAGCAGCACTACATCGCCCATGCCATGGCCTACGCTGCCTGCCTCGAGCCCTATGCCACAGAGCCTGGGTGCAGGGCAGCCCGCAGGGCCTCCCATGGCACACAGTGCTCCCCACAGCCCCTGTTCACCCTCCTGGCCCTCTGCATGGCTGCCCTCGTAATGAGGGGCTGAGAGGCTCTGGCTGAGTCCCACTGTGGACAGGACCAAGGGATGCAATAAAGCACAGGTTGTTCGTCTCCATCCACCATGCAAAGATTCACAGTGGTGGTCACCTCCTGAGGTGCTGCCCTGTGCCTGCCTCCCCAGTTGGCTGTGGCTCCTGGTTCTCCCCTTGGACCAGCACTGGAGGCACTGGGGTGAAGGAGATGAAATGTGGGTGAGGGGAGGCAATGTACTCCCCAGCTTTGCCCAGCTGGAGCATAGTTCAGAAGGGTTGGTACATTCCTGTCAAGGGCTGAACAAGGAGCAGAGTTTTAGTCCACATCCGTCAATTTATTGCTCAAGAAAGCCTGGGCAGAGAGCAGGGTGCTTGGTGCACGAGTCACCCAGGTGCTCCCCATACCCACCGTTATCCCAGGTCCAATGCTCAGAGCTGCCCATGGCACCCTGGGACAGGACATTGCCCTGCCCGGCACCACAGCACCATGGCCAGGGCAGGATTCCCTGCCAGCACTGCACTTCCTCTTGTCCCTGCATCCATCTGTGCCCCAAGCCCATCTGTGCCCAGCAGGCACAGGGCGCTGTGCCAGGGAGGTGCCATCAGCCCAACCCCGCAGCCTTTGTGCTCAGCAGAGACGTGCTGAACCCCTCTACACAACCTGATAGGGCTAATCCCTGTCCAAAGTCCCTCCCCAGCTGTGCTGGGTTTACAGACACTGCCAGCAGCGTTGGCCTGTCAGATCTCACCATGCAGCTCCTGGCATCTCTCACCCTCTGCCTCTACGCAGGGTTCAGCAGTGCTGTCATCCCAGGTGGGGACAAGGATGGGGATGGGTGCCTGGCTGGCTGCAGTGGGTGTCCAGGGAATGAGGGTGTCCAGGGAAGCAGGGTGGCAACCTGGCTGGCCACAAGGAGGGCTTGGGGAGGGGAGCTGGGGCTGCCCAGCTGAACAAGGATTAATGGGGGTTAGTTACTCCTGCCCTTCTAGTTTTTTGAACCAGTTTTCCCCCAGGTTTTCACTTGCTTCTGTGCTGGGGGCTGGTCTGGGGACTGGTCTGGGGGAAATGCCTGTATCCTCTATCACCACTCCCTACCATGGATTTGGCCCCATCCCACTTGCCAGATAATTCCCCATCATGTCTGGTTTTGCCATCCTTCCTTCTTCCCTGCCCCTGGGGCCAGGCAGTCAATGCAAGTCTGCATGGTCTCCCCCCACCCCAAATAGCCCCCTGAACCACCTGGTCCATGTGAAAGGAGGCCCCAGCATGGGAGTGCCAAGGGGACAAGTATCCCTGGGGTGTGGATACCCTCCAGGGGTGCCCCAGGGATGCAGGTGCTGGTGAGCTGGGACTGATGGGTGTTTGCACTGTCCCAGCGGAGGAGGAGAATCCATCCTTCTGGAACAGGCAGGCAGCTGCAGCCATCGAAGCCTCCTTCAAAATCCAGCCCAGGATACGCGAAGCCAAAAACCTCATCCTTTTCCTTGGGGACGGTGAGTCCCACTGGCACCCCTGGCAGACAGGTTGACATGGCCGGTACTCTGCTGAGTGGGATGTGTGGGAGGGCACCTGGTCCAGAGGGTGACTAGGACCCTCTCTCTGCCCAGGATTCGGGATCCCCACCATCACAGCCACCCGCATCCTTAAGGGGCAGCAGCAGGGGAAGCTGGGCCCTGAGACCCCTCTTGCCCTGGATGCTTTCCCCTACGTGGCTCTATCTAAGGTAAATTCCAGCATGCTGGAAAGGGGCCATGGTAATCCTGGGCATGGCACCATGGTTATCCCAGACAGGGGGTGGTGGCACCCCAGGGCTGCACACATGTTGTGCATGGGGTCCCTCCCCATCCCACACGTGTCCATGGGAGAGTGAATGAGCATGGCAGGGAGTCCTGGGGGGACCCCTGCCCTGAGCCCCTCTATCCTTGGCAGACCTATAATGTGGACAGGCAGGTCCCCGACAGCGCGGGGACAGCCACAGCCTATCTCTGCGGGGTGAAGGGCAACTACCAGACCGTGGGGTTGAGCGCGGCCGCCCGCCACTCGCAGTGCAGCACCACGGCCGGCAACGAGGTGATCTCAGTGCTGGAGCGAGCCCGCAAAGCTGGTAACGGGGGAGGCAGGGTGGGGGGGACCCTGTGGGGACAAGGGGTGCCACGCTGGGGGCTTTCCCCCCATGAGCATCCCATAGCTTGATGGTGGGGGCCCTGTGTTGCCCTTGGTGGGGCCTGATGAGCGGGGTTTGGCAGGGAAGGCTGTGGGCATCGTGACCACGACGCGGGTGCAGCACGCGTCGCCCTCGGGGACGTACGCGCACGTGGTGAACCGGGACTGGTACGCGGACGCCAGCATGCCCCAGGACGCGCGGCTGCAGGGCTGCAAGGACATCGCCTGGCAGCTGGTCCACAACGTGGACATCAATGTGAGCGCCCGCGCACGGGAGGAGGAGAGCAGGGACGGACCCCTCTCAGGGCACTCCCACTAACACTTCATCCGCCTCATTCCCTCCAGGTGATCCTGGGTGGTGGCCGGAAATACATGACCCCCGTGGGGACGCCAGACCCTGAGTACCCCACCAACAGCAAGCAGAATGGGATACGCGAGGATGGGAAAAACCTCATTGACATGTGGCTGGAGGCACGGCCGGTGGGTGACGCATCAGGGACGGTCCTCTGCCCACTGCCCCTGGCACAGGGCCAGGCACCCACTAACCCCCTGAGGGATTTGCCCACAGGGTGCCCGCTATGTCTGGAACAGGACAGAGTTGCTGGCTGCTGCCGCCAACCCCAGTGTGAATTATTTGATGGGTAACAAGTGACCCCTGTGCCAGGACCCAACAGGCACTGGGACACTCAGGCACTGATGCTGTCCCCACCACATCCCTCACAGGTCTCTTTGAACCCGGGGACACAAAGTACAACCTGGTGCGTAACACCACCCTGGACCCGTCACTCACTGAGATGATGGAGGCAGCCATCACCATCCTGAGCAGGAACCCCAAAGGCTTCTACCTCTTTGTGGAAGGTAAGTTGGGGCTCGTGCCCCTGGGGCCAGTGAGAGGGGGTGTAGGGTGGGGGTAGGAGTTGGGTGTGCTGCTGTCAGTCCTCAGTCCACTGTGAGTGCCCATCTGCAGGTGGCAGAATCGACCACGGCCACCACGATGGTGCAGCCCACAAGGCACTGACAGAGGCGGTGGAGTTCGACCGGGCCATCGAGCGGGCGGGCGCCCTGACAGACGAGGCTGAGACCCTCACCGTCGTCACCGCTGACCACTCGCACGTCTTCTCCTTCGGTGGCTACACCCTGCGCGGCTCCTCCATCTTTGGTGGGGCTCTGCCCTGTTCTGGGTCCTGCCAGCCCTACGGCACCCTGACTGTGGCCGGAGGGGTGATAAGGGTGTTCCTTGGCTGATCCTCCTCCTCCATTGCCCCTTCCCCAGGTCTGGCCCCCAAGACAGCCACTGATAGGAAGAACTACACATCCATCCTCTACGGGAATGGGCCGGGATACCCAGGCCCTGACCGGCCCAACGTGGACCCAGACACAGCCAGTGAGGGCACAGAGACTGTGGCTGGGGGGTGGGTGGGGCTGGGAGCCACCACTGCCCGCCCTCACCTCCTTCTCTTCCCTCCCCAGTGCAGTTCGAGTACCTGCCGCAGGCGGCCGTGCCCCTCAGCTCGGAGACCCATGGTGGTGAGGATGTGGCCATCCTGGCCAAGGGCCCCATGGCCCACCTCTTCCACGGGGTGCAGGAGCAGACCTACGTAGCCCATGTCATGGCCTACGCCGCCTGCATCGAGCCCTACACTGACTGCCGCCAACGGGACTCTGCCCCTGGCATCCGCGCCACCCCCCTGGCCCTGCTCCTGCCTGCCCTCCTTCTGCCCCTCTTCCACTGATCCCATGCCCCAAGGGCACCTCACGGGACAGACTCACGTACTACCTGCAGGCAGACGGCAGCTTTCTGAAGCATCCCTGGTCTGGATGCAGCAGCCATGGGGACACCGAATCCCGGGCAGTGGGGTGTTAAATAAACATGGGGTGTGACACTGGTGGGGCAGGTGTGTTTGCAGAGTGGGGGTGCCTGTGCCATGTGGACAGGGCTGGGGGTGATGCCCACTGCTCCCATCCCCTGGCGATGGCCCCTGGAAACCACCCAGCATATCCAGTGCTTTATTGACCAGAAACAGCAGCGAAAAACACAGCAGTGTCCGTGTGCCTGTGCTCCCAGGCAGGCTGGCATCGCCCAGCCCAGCTCCGCTGCTGTGCCCCACCCTGGCAGGGCTGGTGCATGGACAGGATGGGGCTGGCACGGGGAATGCCAGGGAGGGCACCGTGCAGGGGAGGCTTTTGACATGGGGCAGCCCCATGGTAACTCTGGAGTCCTCCCCCTGCCTTGACTGACGATGGGATGGATGTGGTAGGGCTGGGTGAAGGGTTTGGGGTGGGTGGACAGAAAAGAAGCTACAGGGGTGCCTGGACGTGCCCTTGTTCCTCCATGGGGAATGAGGACCCCTCAGTGTGCAGGGCAGTGGGTAGGAGGGGAACGGGCAGGAGGCAGTTGCCCAACCCAAGTGTCTCTGCTGCCTACACCTCTGTGGCAGGTTCCTGTCTTTGGGGTGACCCCCTGTGACACCCAAGGGTGCCCCCTTTACCTGGAGAATAGGAAGGGGAGATGGGAAGTTGGGGAGTGGGCACTTAGGCAGAGGTGGGGATGGAGGGTCCCAGCCTGCTGGAGGAGGATCGGCCTCACCACACCGAGCACTTGTGCACTGGGTTCATGGGTGAGTTCTTGGGGCAGTGGAAGACCCGTCCAAACTCCTCAAACTGTGAGACACTGCCCAGGACCCTGCCAAGAGAGGGGAGGACCTCAGAGGTGGGCACCCCCTGCCACCCGCTCTGCTGCCTTGCATCCCACTCAGGGCATGTGCTCACCCCAGCAGCACCCCAACCCCTGCCCCAGGGATATCACCCAAAATCTGCTGGCACCAGCACTCCAAAGGGTGCTCATCCCATTTTGCACAGCACTGACATCTGTGGGGAAGGCTGGCGTCCACCACGCCCCCAGCCTGCCCCATTTTGGGAGCACCCAGTACCTGTAGTGCTCCGGGGCATGCTTGTCTGTCAGCACCTGCAGGTAGATGGACTGGGATCGCCGCTTGATGCACCAATTCTGCAGGGGAGGAAGGTTCCATGGACAAGCCACATGGGGCACCGTGGGTCCTGGCAACCACCAGGACACAATGGCCCTTCTGGCTACTAGGGATTGAGGGCAGTGATGCCCTGATTGAATTTGTTATTGTAGGGTCTCCCAGGAGCCTGTGTACATGGTATAGGTGGCTTGGGGGGCGTGGAGTCATGTTTGTTATTGTAGGGTCTCCGGGGTTGTAAGCTGCCTGGCTGCAGGGTTTCCTAGAATTTTGAGATCGTACGTATTTGTTACTGCCTCTGGAATTCTGTATTGTGGAGCCTCTGGAAGTCATGGGGGACACTAATTTATTATTGTAGGGCCCCCAGGAGCAACAGGACAGTGTGGGGTGCTTGTTCACAGCTGAGTTCTGTACTCTGAGCCCAGGACCTGCTGATGCAGCTGAGCCCAGCTCCTGGCCATGGGCCCTGGGTCCCCCAGGGCTCTCTCCCCATCCCTTTGGGCTCTTGGTCCCTTACAAGGTGACCCTCCTGCCCCAATACCTGTTACATGTGAGGAGGACAGGGGCTCACCTGGGCAAAGGCGATGAAGAAGAGCTGGTCGTGTGTGTATTTCATGTGGTGCAGGGGGTGCTCGGGGCCATGCTCCCGCACCCACTTCTGGTAGGCCTGGAGAACAAGGGGTGCCCTCAGCATGGCTTGGGCACTCCCCCAAACTACCCTGAACCCACCCCCAGGCCCCCAGCAACCAGCAATCAGGATCATGCCCATCCCTTGCTGCAGGGAGTAAGGAGAGGTTGGGGGGTCTCCTCCCACTCATAAGCAGCTGCCCATGGCTGTGACACCCAGGGTAGGGGGACACTTACGTAGTAGGCGAGTTTGAGCCCCCCCATGTCAGCGATGTTCTCCCCCAGGGTGTGTTTGCCATTCACCTGCCGAGAGAGGAGAAATGACAGCATGAACAGAGGTGTCCCCATCCCCACCCTGGCATCAAGGCTGCACCCAGTGCCCTGAGGAATTTCCAAGCTAAGGTGTGATGAATTGTTAGGTCTCAGGGCTGGGCAGGGCAGACACCCAGCCCTAAGTGATGGAGCAGCAGGGACCCCACTGTGGGACAGTTGTGCCCTGCTGGGCATTGCCTGGCAGGAGAGGGGGGGTCTCACCCTCTGGTTGTAGACGGTGAAGTTGTCGTAGAGGTTGACAATGCACTGCGCCTTCTTCAGGAACTTGCTGTACGACCGCTCCGTCCACCAGTGCACCAGGTTCCCGTGCCGGTCGTACTGTCCCCCTGCCGAGGCAACCGCCACCTCCAGGAGTCCCAAGGGACCCAGGCGTCCTGCCTGGCTGCCTCACCTCATCCTCACATCCAGGCAGGATATAGAAGGGACACTCACCCCAGTCATCGTAGCCATGGGTCAGCTCGTGCCCAATGATGGTGCCAATCCCACCGTAGTTCAGTGACCTGTTGGGTGGGGAGCAGAGGTGAGAGGGTGGAGGCAGGTGACCCCATGACGTGGCTATCCCCCAGCCATCCCCCAGCCCCACACTCACTGCGGGAACTCAGGGTCGTAGAGGGTGGGCTGCAGGATGCCAGCAGGGAACACTGGGGACACAGAACATTGCAGCTGGGCGTCACCCTGCCCTGTACCCATCCAGCACCAGTGCACCCTCGCCCCTGTCCCCATCCCAGATCCTCCCCGCTCCCGCCCCGGGGGCGGATCGGGGGCGGGCAGTGCTTACCCATCTGGTTCTTGTTGGGCAGGTAGTAGGCGTTCAGTGCCTGGGGAGGCAGCAGCCACCTGCAAGAAGAGACAGCAGTGCTGGGCTGCAGAACACCGAGTGACATGGAAGTGCCATCCCTTTGCACAGCTGGGGGACAGGGGGGCACTCCTGGCACCCCTGTGGGGTGCATCCAGGCATGGAGACAGGGGACACTGGTGGCACCATGCTGGGCCTCTCCGTGTCCCCCCAGGGCAAGGGGATACCCACGAGGACTTGTCCACCTCGTGCCGGATCTTCTTCACCGAGAGCCTGATGCCGAAGGCGATGCTGTTGAGGATGTTCTTGAAGTAGGTCTTCTCATCCACCTCAAACTGGGAGGCACAGCCATATCAGGGGAGATGCCAGCCCCAAGAGTGTGGAGGGCAGGCCTGCGGTGTCCTCCCACCCCTCTGAGCCTTGGTGACTGTGTGGATGTGTCGCAAGTGTGTTCTCATGTCCCATGCTGTGTGCCCACAGGGACAGCTGCTTCTCTGTCAGCTCCTTGAGGTCCCTGGGCCATGCTGGCGGCCCCAGCCCTTGCCAAGGATAGGGCTGAGCTCTGGGGCTGCAATGTGGGGAAGGAGACAGCATCCCAGCCCCCAGGGACTGTATGGCACTGCCACTGCAGGGCACCCTGCCAGCAGTGAGCACAGGGAGCACCAGGAAGGGGCTGGCTGTTTTGGGGTGGCATCTCCAGAGACCCTGATGCAGATGTGGGGACCATCTTCCCCACCATGTGCCCATGGCCTCACATGCTCCTGGGCTATCCCTTGCCTCATATTCCTTGTCGATGGCCTCTGGCTTCAGGAGGAAATCGGGGTACCCAATCATCACCATCATATACCGGAGCTGTGGGCAAAATGAGTGGTGGGTTCAGGCCCCTATCCCATGTGCCCCCGTGCTGGTGATGGGGCCAAAGACAGGAATGCATGCTAGGGGCCACTACCTTGGCCCTGGCTGCTCTCCGTGTCTCCTCATCCATCCAGTCCAGCTCATCCAGGCGCTGGTCAAGGATGTATTTGATGTCCTCCACCAGCTGCTGCACCTATGGTGGGTGAGCATGGTGCTCGCATGGCATCTCCACCATCCATCACCAGCCAGACAGCCCTTGGTGGGGGCACGAGGCACTTTGGCAAGGTGATGGGAGATCGTGGTGGCTTCCTGCCCATAGGCAGCATCACCTACCTTGGCTTTGCTGGCAGAGGAGAAGTGCTCCTCAACGAAGAGAGCTCCCAGGGCCATGCCAAAGTGCTTGTTGGCCTGGCTCAGGCAGATCTTACCCGGCTCGAGCTGCTTCTCATTGCCCTCCATCTCCTTGGAGAGCTCGTGGATGGCATCACGGAAGGGGGTGGAGAGGTGCTCGCTCAGCACCACCACGATGCGCCACAGCATGTAGTTGTGAAGGATCCTGTGACAGGGACAGCATCAGCCCTCAGCACGTCCCCAGGCACAGGGGAGGATGGGAGCATGTGCCAGGATGGGGACACCCCTGCTCGGGGACACCTCTGCTCAGGGACACAGCAGGGCCATGGCTGGTGGGGGCACAGGGACAGTCTGGCACCATGTCCCTCACAGATGTGTGATGAGTCTGGTGACCTCATGAGTGGCTCACCAGGTGTCCAGGCATGACCAGGATGCTGTGGGGCTCACAACAGTGCCTTTTCCCACAAGCATTCCCAGACCTCTGTGCCCAGCCTAGTCTTCCCAGGAGGAGGATGATGGTGGGAGGTTCCAGCCACAGCTGTCCTGTGCCCCCTGCCAGGCTGTGCCAGGGGCACAGGGGGTGCCAGCCCCCCTCACCTGCTGGGTGTCACACGGATGAGGTCAGACACCTTGTGCATGTAGTCAGTGGCCAGCAGCACCACCTCCTCCTCCTCTGAGAAGCTGTCATGGAAGATGCGGTCCAGCAAGCGCTTCCACTTGAGCTGCCAGGGCAGGCACTGTCAGGGGGGCATGGGGACCCCCACTCCATGCCACCCTGGAGGGGACCCCCTCCAGGCTTTCCAGCCTCCCACCAGAGGAGTGCATTATCCTCAAGTGGATTTAACTGGGACAGGTGGTGGGCATTGAGGGCATGGAGCTGGGGGACAGGGACAAGTGTGGGGCACAGGCAGATGGGGGACAGGGTGACAGGCTGGCACCAGGGGTACTCACCGTGGGAGTGATGCGCTGCAGCTCGGCCAGGGTCACTTTGTGGTACGTGCTGCCAGCGTCCCTCCGCACGTCGTCATACTCGGACACGGTGATCTGCACAGGGTGGGCGTGGCTGTCACCATCCCACTGCCCGTCTTGAGGGTGACACAGGGATAGTACACTGGGATGGGGCACAGCTCTGGGGCAACAGGACATCTCCGATGTGGCTGCTGACCCGCATCCTTCCCTCTCCCTGCCCCAGGAACCCTCTGCTGCCAGTGGGACCCTGAGAGCTTGTCAAAAGGTCCCCAAGGAACTGGGTTATCTGAGGAATGGGCACACATGTCCCCCCAAGGTCCAGACTGAGTTCCCCAAGACCTGAATATGGAGTCTACAAGGGCCCGGAATGGCCTCAAAAGGAATAGAAGCAGGCTGCAGTGGTTGTCCCAAGGGCTGGGACTGGGGGTTCTCGGGATGTGGGACTGGGTCCCTGAAGCTCTCCCATGAGGTCCTCAAGAGGCTGAGATCCCCAAGTTCCAGATATGGAGGTCCCCAAGGGCTGGGATTGGAAGTCCCCATGGAGGGACTGGAATGGGATTGCTCAGGAGCAGATACGGACGTCCCCAAAAATCTGTGACTGGCTGGGATGTCCAAGGGCTGGACAAGGGCGCCCCAAAGTTCATGGCAGGCATCCCCCTCACATTGGCGAGGTGCTGCTCCAGCTGCAGGATCTCCTGGGCTTTCTGCTCCACGTGCTCCGCCCCCAGGAGGGTGAGCAGTCGCTCCATGAACACTCGGTACGCGGCCAGGATCTGTTCAGAGGGAAGGGATGCTCAGGGCCACCCCCCACTGTCCTGTGGCACCCCAGTCCCCAGCACTGCTGGCAGTGGGGTGTCCTCTGTCTGCCAACCATGCTGGGTGCTGGTCCCTCTCCTGGTGTCCCCAAGGCATTGTTGTGCCCCCCTCACCTTCTCGCTCTCCTCATCCTGCCCCAGGTAGAGGGTGCGTTCGGGCAGGGTCAGCCCGTCCTGGTCGATCTGGGGGCAAGAGACAGGGGCAGTGGGTGAGCAGAGGGAGGGGGGGCTGTGCTGAGCCAGGCACCCCTCGCCTTCCCCGCGTCGCAGAGTGCCCCTGGTGTCCCTGGAGCCGAAGGACAGCAGTGTGCTGGAACAGCCCCAGGAATGGGCACATCGGTGCCTCAGTTTCCCTCCTGCTAGAGGCTGCAACAGGCAGCATGCAACAGGCTGGGAGTGCGGGGAAGAGAGCAGGCTCCTGCTCCATGGCCTGACTGGCACCCCCATAGGCTGCCTCATAGCCTGCCCTATGCTGCCACCACTCTGTGCCCCATCCCTGCTCCCTGGTGTCCCCCCACCTGCCCCGTGGCCAGCCCCACTCCCATGCTGCAGCCTGGATGGCGAGCTGCATGGACACCCTCGCTCTTCACGCACAGCCCTGCTGTGCTGTAACCACAGGCACAGCCTCCAACCCATACACACACCTGAGCACACTTGCACGTACGTGCACACTCACACACACACAGGCACACGGGTAACTCGTCCCTCCGGACACACACCTATGGATGCTCCCATCCCTACACACTCACCATCCATTTTACCCCTGCTCTGGACACACACACACACACACACACAGAGAGAAACATGCACCCTCTCCTCTCTGTCTCAGCTCCCCCCAACTCACCTCACCAGCCCCCCTCCACTCACACAGCCGCAGCGCTGCCCGCACACCCACAGGCACCTCCAGCCTTCCTCCCCTATCTCCCTCATCACCCCTGCCCCCTTTGCTTTCCCAGACGGGTGATGAAACCTTCAGCCCTCACACACATCCCCAGCCCCCTCATACACCCTGTCCACTCACACTCATCGCACATCCACCCCCAATCACACCCCCCTGACGCCCCAAGCCCTGACTCCCAGCCCTGGCTGTCACACCCATCTCCCCCCCACGCCCTCGGTGTCCCATCCTGCGCTCTCCAGGTCCGCGCTCAGCCCTCCCACCCTTTCCCTGTGACAGACGCTCCCTCTAGTGTTACACACGCGCGGCCCGGAGCCGGCAGCGCGCCGCCCCGGCACCGCACACCCCCTCACACTCATGTCCCACAGCCCCACCATCTCACAGGGAACGGGGCGGCTCGTCCCCACCACTCTGTCCCCCCAATGCCCTCGCCAGCACCAACAATGACCTCGCCACCACGTGGTGGCGTCGTCACCACACCATCACCGTGCGCACCCGTGCCCACCCTGTCCCTGCTGTGCCCCCTCCGTGCCCATCACCGAGCCCACCGCAGCATCCCCGCTGTGCCATTGCTGTGCTCCCACCATGCCCACCACTGCACCCCCACACCCACCAAGAGACTCGGCCAGCCAGATAAAGCTCACCTGTACTCTGGTGGCACCACAGGGTGAGGGACATGGTCTGGCAGTGGTGGGAAAGACTGAGAAAGCCATGGGAAAATGCCCTGGCGCAGTGCTGGGGGGTTAGTGGGCATCTCCCTGCCTCTGCCTGGGGCTTGCTACCTGTGTACAGATGGCAGCCACAATGCCAAGGTGAGGGGCTTGGCTGCCAGCGCTCTGGAGACCCTGGTGCCCTGCTGAGCTGTCCTCAGCACCCAGGAAGACGGCACTGCCTCACTCTGTACATCCCCCTGCCCATATCCCCAACCCTGTCCTGGAGGTGCCACCCTTACCCCAGGGTAGCCTGACATGGGGGTCCCATGCTGGAAAGACAGGAGGGTCCCCAGGGACAGGAGGGGTCCCCACCCCGGCCATCTGCTATAGCCAAGCCCAGACACTGCACAGGCACCCAGTGCCACCGCAACGAGGACAGGGACATCAGGTAGGTGTCAGCGGCACTGGTGGGTGGCTGAGGCAGGGGGCAGCCACAGGGGCACGGTGCCCTCACCCGGATGACGTAGCGGGAAGTGTTCCTCTCGTCCAGGCTGACGGTGAGGGAGAAGAGCACGGCAGCACTGTAGACCCCCTGTGTCTTGTAGAGCAGCTCGTTGATGTCCCTGCGGTCCGGAGGGGCATCCCAGCCACCGCATTCCCCAATGACCTCCAGCATGGGCCGAGGCCCGAGACGATCGATCTCAGCCCGGTCCAGGCATGAGCGGAAAAACTCCTTGACCTTCCTCTCTGCCGAGGCGCGGGCTCGGCGCCGCACGGGGCGGCTCAGCAGCGCCCGCAGCTTGGCCTCATTCTGCTCGGCGATGGCCCCGATGGTGCCGTACACCAGCTTGTCCTCAGGGATGCCGTGTCGCCGGAGCCAGCCGCCACACGCGAAGGAGTAGAAGTCCTGGCAAGGGTCGATGGTAGCATCCATGTTGGCGCTTAGGAAGCGGGATGCACGCAGGAAAGCCTTCTTCTCCTGGCACCCCTCCAGGCAGTAGCTGTCCCCTTCGGCCGCCAGGTACTTGAGGACCAACATGCACGTCAAGATGACGCAGAGCCCCGCGGCAAAGACCAGCCCTGAGAGCAGACAGACCTCCCGGCGGCTCCAGCGTGGCAGACCCCCACGGCGCTTCTTGGCCCCTGCGCCCAGCTGGAGGGCGAAGCCATTGGGCAGGGTCCCACTCTGGTACTTGCTCACGTACTTCACCTCCTGAAACTCATCATAGTGTGCTGTCAACGAGTAGGTCTTCTCCATGGCCGGGGATTGGGCTCCCTGCCAGCAGCACTGGTGCAGGGGGCTCAGGGCAGGTGAAGGGCAGGCTCAGGCAGCTCACAGTTCATGCCGGAGCCGTGTCTGCCACGGGGAAGTGGTGATGTCCGGGTGAGTCAGGAAGCTCCTGGAAAAGGCAGAGGTGGATGGGGGGGGGGGTGGGAGGGGCAAGGGAGGGGGGGTTGCTTCTTGTCGTCATTGCTGCCGGTATATCCATCCCCATGTACGCCCCACTGCAGGCACTGGGACTGTCCATGGTGCCAGGAGCATGGTGGCACCTCTACCCCATGGCTGTCCCCTCTGCCAGTTCCTTTGGTGACTGGGAAGGGTCCCGCCTGCATGATGGCAGGTTTCAGTCCCTGGCACAGCTAATCTCACACCCTCCCACATCCACACATGGCTCCAGCCAGAGCACTCATGCTGGATGGATGTCCAGGGTGTTCTGGTGAACCCAAACTCAGCACCACGAGAACCTTTCCCAACCAGGGGGAGCACAGGGCTGCCAGTCCCACTGGGTGGGGTATGGATGGGGTGAGCAGCTTGGGTAAGAGGGGCTTTGGGGAGCTTTGTGAGGGGAGGCATTGGGTTGGGTCAGGTTGTGTGGCCCCACGTTGGGTTGCATGGATGTGCTGCGCCATGGCGGGTGGTGTTGCATTGTGCTGTGTGGGGTGATGGTGTGCCGTGTTGCATTGCATTGTGTCAAATTGTGGCGTGGTGCGTGATGCGTGAACAAAGTTAATTCCAGTCTGGGGGGAGCCCTGGACCCTGTGGACACCTCACAGCATTCCCTGGCAATCACCACCACCATCCACCCAACCCCTCTCCAGTGGCTGGTTCCCGACAGGCAGGGGCGTCTGTCAGGGTGACATGCTGGGGAGGAGGGGGTCTGCCCATGGGGAAAGGAGGGTGGGGACATAGATGGGTGGGGGGGACTTCAAAAGGAGACCCTGCTTCTTGCTTGCTGCAGAATGGTATCCGGATTTGCAAGTGGGGGAGGACGGGTTGGGGACAAAGAGCTGCTCGGGAGGGGGCCAGTATCCCCACAGCGGGGCTCCCCCGCGGCCCCGTTCCTCACGCAACTTGGGCAAAGTTGTGCCCCGGCGCAGCAGCCCGGCAGTGCCCGTGCCAGGGAGCTGCTGCCGTCGGAAAGTTAGCGGGGACGGCAGCCGGCACGACAAGGCGTGGCGGGGCAGGGGGATGCCCTGGAAGCTCGAGGGATGCTGCTCAGTACGCTGCCCGAGATGCTCAGGGGATGCTCAGGGCTTCCCGGGGGATGCTGCCCGCGATGCTCGGAGGATGCTGCCTGCCCAGGATATTCGGGAAGGTGCTTGCCGGGATGGTAGGGAAATGCTCGGGAGGTGCCGGCCGGGATGATGCCTTTGGTGCTCGGGGGCATGCTCGAGGATTGCTCGAGGGATGCAGGGGAAGTGCTCCCCGGGATGATGCCCGGGATATTCGGGGGATGCTCGCGGAGTGCTCACCGGCAGGCACGGGGACTGCTCCCCGTGTTGCTCGCGGGGTGCTCACCGAGGTACTCGAGGGATGCTGGGGCGATGATCTTCGTTCTGCTGCCCTGGAAGTGCGCGGGTTCTTGGGGGTCGCTCGTCGTTTGCTCACCGAGATACTTGGAGGATGCTCCCGGGATGCTGGAGCGACGCTGCCGGGATGCTCGGGGACGCTGTCCAGGATGCTCGGGGGGCCCTGGGGGTGCTCACCGGCTCTCTCGGGGGGTGTCAGGAGGCTGCCGGGGGCTGGCCGGCCCCACGNCCGGCTCTCCCGCAGGCCAGGCTCCATTAACGAGATTATTATGCAAAAGAAGCAGCCCTGTGCCACCCGCCAGCCTTACCTCATCCCCGCCGGCGGGGAGGTAGGGCAGGGGCGTCCCTGGGCCCCTTTACCGCGGGGGGACCGGCACAGGGCTGGCAGTGCCAGTCCGCCTGGCATTCCCCATTTAGGGACCCTGCCGCCATCCCCCGGCAGCCGAACACCCAGGAGGGGCACGGGTGGGCACGGCCGACGGCCTGTGCCAGGAGCAGTGTGGCACCCCCTCCCTGCCCGGGCACCCTGGGGGGCCGGTCCTGTCCTGGTCCCGTTCTGCCAGGGTGGGTGCAAGGGGACAGGAGTGTGGGTGGGCAGGAGACAGAGCCTGGAAGGCTCCAGGTGAGAGGGTGGGCACGGGGGTGGCACGAGGTGGCACGAGAAGGAATCCGTGCATTCAAACACACAGGCAAAGGTCCGGGAATATTAAACTGCATTGCAGATAAATCCCCAACATAAATATCATGAGCTGCTCTGCCACGGGGGGGCCCAGCAAGGAGATTTATAGCCCAGCAATTCCCGCGGTGGCCCCCTGCACTGCCTGGGTACTCTGGCTCCCCGCAGCTGTCCTGCCTGTCATGCTCAGGGGTGCCCTGCTACCCTCACCCTCCCGTGCCAGCACATCCCTTGGTGCTCAGAGGGGGCTCAGGGTCTCCTGGGTGCTGGGAAGGGACAGCACATACTGTGTGCCGTGCTGTGGCAAGGGTGCCTGCTTGTCATGGCACAGGTGGCTCAGTGATGTGGGAACGACTGTCTCAGTGTCTAAGTGTAGGTGTACTACCTAGTGTCCTGTGGGCACTGTGGGCTGGCCCCAGGCACAGCTTTCGATGCCTGAGGTTGCTGCTGAGGCTGCGCTTTCCTGTGCCGGGGTTGGGCACGGCCCGGGCACGGTGCCTTCTACAGCAGCATCACCTGCACAGGCAGTGGCACACAAATACATCAGATGTGCACCCCCACACACTGCACCAGCCCAGACACACACTCTGTGCCTCCACACACATTCTCACACTCAAGCATTCACTGCCATCCACACGTACCCTGGCACACTAAACACAAGCTCAGGTGTTGCAGCTCAGCTTTCACGGGGCACACACCAAGGCAGAGAGAATCATGAATCCCACGAGAGAGATGCCCCAGGCTTGGGCATCCGAAGCAGCCAGGTATCACCAGCCCCAGTGGGATGCAAGGGCACCCAGTCAGTCTGCTTCATGGGTGGGCACAGGGAATCCAACCCTGCTGCTCTTGAGGGTGCTGGCTGGAAGATAAGGGCATGGGACTGGGTGCCACGCACCAGCCTCCCCCTGCCTGCAATTACCCAGCCCCGAGACACACTTGGTACCTTGGCTGGAGCATGATGGATGCACATGGGGGCGGGGGAGGGCCTAGTGTTATTAACAGCCCGGGGTATTGCTCCAACAGGGCTGTAAAAATTAAAGGCGTGTGGATATAAAATAATGGATAAATCTGAGATGGCCGCAGAGCGCTGCAGTGTCCCGCAGGTGTTGGCATCTCAAACAGCCAGGGTACAGCAGGTGTGGGATAGGTGCCTGTGTGTAAATATGGGGCGTCAGGAAGTGCCTGCGCCTGCTTCCAAATGCTGACTTTCCCCAAAAAAAGTCCAGAGTGCCCTGAGAGGATATGCAGGCAGTGCCAACCTGTGGAACTGGTACAGTGAGGCAAGCAGCTGCTGCTGGAGCTGGGATGAAGAAAAGCGCTTACCCCTTTGCAGACTGGGCTGGAGGACAGGGCACCTGCTTCTGGATGCCCAAGCGCTGCCCAGCCCACGCACACCCAACAGCAGGATCCGTGCCATGGGGCCAACACACCCGGAGATCACCAGGTGGGTGTGACCATGCCGTGGCCCAGCGCTCTGATCCCGAGCAGGCCCTGGGCAGCACCCAGCTCGCCAGCCCCATTCCACCCTGCCCATCCCGCGGTCCACCCCGCCGGCATCCTCATTTTCCCCAAGATTAGCCGCGGCGCGGGAGCCTCCGCGCATCGCCAGCAGGTGACAAATAAGATTTTTCCACTCTCCCGAGCACCCGGCATGGGTCTGTCATTGAAAATGCAAAGCAGCGCGGTGCCAACCTCCGCCATCCGCCCTCACCTCTGTCAGCCCCTCAGTGCTGAGCACCCAGCCAGACGAACCCCCTCTGCCCCCACCTCCGCTAGAGCCCCGCTCCACCCGCTGCGCTCCCTCCGCAGTGCTGGGGTCATGGTGCCTTCATGCCCAATAAAACAGGGCAGGTTCCTGAGGGGTTTCTTAGAGGGGTGCGAGGTTGGGAGTGTCAGCCCCTCATGGTGTCCTTCGGGTGCACCCACAAGCCCGGTGGAGGTTGGCACTAGCGAGGGGTTGTCCCTTACAGGAAACACTTGGCCCAAGACTTGCCTGTTTAGGGTGGGCATCACCCCACAAGTCCCACCCCAAGGAGCCCCATCCCCAGCACCCAAGGCAGGAGTATGAGAGTGCTCCACCCCACACCTGGGTACATCCACCCATTACCCACAAACCTCACCCATGGACTCACCTTTCCCAAACCCCTCAGTCCCCCTCTCGCCACCCCAAAACCCCTCGGCTTCCTCCAGCCCCAAACCTGGCATCCCACTTCAGCCATGCCCTCAGCCCAGAGCAAGGCACACCCCCAGCAGCCCCAGCCCCACTCGCCCCCGCTGCCGCTGCGTCTCCCCTCCACTATTGTCAGAGGGTTGCCTCTGCCTCTGTCTGCGAAATTAATTCGGAGGTGGAGAGGGAGAATTATGTAAAGTGTGGTTATTCTGGAGCGGCGGGGGAAGCGCGGCTGATGGCAGAGTGCCTTTTTGTGTGTTTAATATGCATTTTTTTCCAGCGGTGCATTTTCAGGCGGGTAATTTGCTGTCTTTTCAGACCCCGATCAGTATCATTTCTCTGGCAATGACAGCTTTTATTTGCACTGAAATGAATGCTGCAAAATTTCCAAGAAATAGCCGAGGCCCTGTTGGCTGCCCATCCCCGCAGGGCCAGGGCACAGGCACCCACCCCCACAGCCCCCTGCCCACGGCCCCGCTTGGTAGTGGAGTCCTGGGGTTCTGGGCAGATGCGCGTACCAGTTTGCACACCCCAAGTTCACAAGGGTGTGTGCTCCCCTGGCTCCCCCTTCCTGGAGCCCTGTGTGCACATACCTCAGTGTGTCACACCTAGGGGTGGGTGTATACACCCACACCAACGTGTGTGCACATACAGACAGCCCCTGTGCACGTGCCCAGTCCCAGCACAGCATCCTCTTCCATGTGCACATGCACACACACTCTCTCTCCTAGTTTATGCATATCCCTACCTGAACATGTACACACACACATGTCCCCCCTTGTGTGCTGGTGGGGCCCCTCCCCACTTTGTACCCCCCCAGACCTTGGCACAGCACCCCTGATCCAGAGCACTCAGCCAGCAGGAGGTTTTGGGGGTCCCCCATTCTACCCACTCTACCCCGGCACAGCCCAGCACTCGTGGAAATCAAGGCACAGAGGGGGCAGGCACAGATGGGAGCTGTCTGCACAGCCCCATTCCCTCTGGGCACAGACAGCAATGGGTGGGAGTCTGGAGGAGATGCAGGGGTGTGAGTGTGGCTGTTTGTCTGCACCTCTGGCTGTTGGGAAAGAGGAAAAGTGCTGTTTGTGTAGGTGTGCGCCGCGTGGGCGTTGCATGCCAGAGCTGGTTTGCGGGAGCGGCGGTGCGGGCGTGCGGTGCTGC
The DNA here is from genome assembly GCA_013390105.1 of Tichodroma muraria. Taxonomy (NCBI): domain Eukaryota; kingdom Metazoa; phylum Chordata; class Aves; order Passeriformes; family Sittidae; genus Tichodroma; species Tichodroma muraria. The sequence goes on from WAAG01017384.1 coordinate 106,473, forward strand.
CTCTGCAGCGGCCGTGCTGCTGCATGTACACACCTGGCTGTGCATGTGCGTGCCCGTGGCAGCCCCCTGCCCATGCCACGGTGTGTCTGCAGCGGTGCCGTGGGCACACGTGTCCACGTCCGTGTGTGGGCATCTCTGACTGGGACAGCATCTCTGGCTGTGCCCAGGCCCATGGGGCCCAGGTGTGACATGAATGGTGTTGCAGGCTGTCCACGCATGGGCAATGTTGCACCCCCAAAAAATGCTGGAGGGGGCTGCATGGTCCTGAGCCTGGTGTCCCATACACCCCCATTCCCAGGTCCCCAGCTGCAGAGGTGCTGGTGCCTGGCATGGCCAAGGTTAACTCTGCTGGAGCCCATGGGCACAGTGAGGGGAAGCTTTAATTTAATGAAGTGTGAGGCTTTTTATGGGCTTTTAATTACGTGGTGATAATTAACATTATAGGCCTCCGGTCCCGCTGGTGCCAAGCTGCCCTGTGCCAGCTTCTGACTGTTTGTAAATAAACCCCACAGGATGCGTGGTGCCCACCCCAGGGCACCCAGCTCCTGCAGGGAGCAAAGCCAGCCCCAGCCCCTCCTCCCCAGCCGGGGCACAATCCACTGCAAATTTGGGTCTCCACCATTTTTCCCCCCCAGCTGCCTCCAAGCACCTGGATTTTTCCAGCCCTCTGCCCGACCAGAGCTGCCAGCCAGCAGTGCCAAGTTTGGTGGGAGCAGGCACAGGCAGTAGTGCCACACTTGTCACCTCTGCTGGAACCCAGCCTGGCTGGGAGCAGCACCCCGTGCTGGGGCTAATAGGAAGCAATCCATCAGGCAGCACTGGGCACACTGCCCACCAGCCAGGCACCCGCTGGATTTATCGTCCAGCACCCAGGCAATTTCCTGCCCTCCTCTAATCAATAAGGGAGGGCAGGGGCCAAGGCCAGCTTCCTCCTGCAGGTCATGATGCATATGGGGAAATAACAATGCCCCAAGAAACAGGTCAGCAGACCCAGGTGTGTGGGTAAGGATCCCACCACAAATCATTTCCCCACTTCCTGACAGGACCAGGGGATCAGCACCCATAGGGGGTGGGGGAATACAGATTAGATCCAACAGCACTGGGGGTATGGAGCAAGATCCAGGGTGCCATACACTGCAGCCATCAGGGCTAGCACCCAGCTGCTTCCCCCACCCACCCAGCCTTACACAGGGAGCCCAGGCCTCTGGACTCCCCTCCCCCACCCTTTCCCATTTAATTTTTCCTAATGAAAGGCAGGAGGATGGCGGGGAGCTGGGGCACCAAGGTCGAGGCTGCCTTTAATCAATCCCCGCTGCTGGCTGGGTGCCCGGAGGAGCAGGCGGAGGAGAGGATGGGGGCTGCGGCAGGGGAGGAAGTACAGAAGTAGTTGCAGGGTGCAACTAAGGGGCTCCCAGCAGACAACTGGGGCATCCAGTATTTGCCCCCCTCCCCGGACCCTGCTATGCCCTACCCCAAAGAAAAGGCACTGTGGAATGCACCGTGCTGCCCTTCTGGGGGATCCTGCCAGGGCAGCTTTAACCCTCTGTGGGAGACATCCCCAAAAATCAAACCCCCTCCTTGCACCCACCTCTCACTGTGGGGTACCCTCTTTGCCCACCAGGATGGAGACACTGGGGCCATCCTCAGGCTCAGGCTGCTGAAGGCACTGGGCAAAGGAGTGTGCAGGGAGCCGGGGGGGACCTGGGAGTCACCTAGAGCTGGGTGCTGGTGACAGCACTCACCCCGTGCACCAGCACGGTGGGGCCCAGCCCGCGGGTGAGCAGCTCCAGCTGGTGCAGGTAGAGCGGGTAGAGGCTGGTGTCGGCCGGCGGCCGCGGCAAGTACAGGAAGCGCACGGCCGGCGCGGGGCTCTGCTCCAGGACCAGTTTGTTGGCGGCACACACGTACTCGTCTGACACTTGGGTGGCGTTGGTCGGGAAGTTCACAACCCCTTCCTCCTCTTCTTCCATTGGCCCTCCTGGGGGTCCCTGGCAGGTTTGCCAGTGCAAGTGGGTGATGGCATCCCAGGGCACCAGCTGGATCTGGGCCTGGATGCGCAGGTCCTTGAGGAGCTGGCGCAGCTTCTCCTCCTGGGCATGGGGCATGGTGCCTGCCTCCACGCAGAGGAAGAGGCGCAGGCGGGCCCGGCGCCAGGCCCGCGCCATGTTGAGGACACAGGCCATCTGCAGCAGGAACAGGCTGCAGGTGTCGGCGTAGCGGGCGCTGTCGGGCCGCAGCAGGTTGACGGGCCAGACGTGGATGGTGGGCGGGGGGCTGGCGGCCCGCCGCAGCTCCCAGGCCTTGTCCAGGCTCTCCAGCTGCCGGGCCAGCAGGACATTGCGAAGCATCTTCAGGGCGTCAGCCACAATGCCCACGTACTCTCGGGCTGAGAGCAGTTTGGGAGTGGTGGGTGTCCGCAGCGGGGGGAAGCCCAGGGGGACCTCCTCGCGGGCGCTGGTGAAGGCAGGGTGCCGGGCTAGAGCATCCTGCGGTGCCTCGTCGTCGTAGAAACCCAGCACCAGGGTGTTGGGGCGCATCCCGCCTGCCAGAGAGACCGCACCAGCCCAGCTGAGCAGAGGCAGAGGGCTCCACCAGCCCTCCTGGCACTGCAGGTGTCAACAAGACACAGCTTGACTTTGGCATTGCTCACCCTGCCGATTTCAGACCCCTCAGGAGAACACCTAGATATCTCCAAGATCTGACTAGATTTTCGCACTGCCCACCCAATACTTCTCCCACTTGGCTTTGGGACTGCCCACACTGGGTGCTTCCAAACCCCTTGGCATACCTCATCCAGGAGTCTTCAAGCCCCTCAATGCTGCCAACAGTGATGCTTCCAAACCCCAACCTGCCTACAGCACTGCTCACCCCAGATGCCTCCAGGAGCAAACCTGGCTATGGCATTGACCATCCACGTGCCTCCAAACCCCTTAGCACTTCTCAACCCACAGGGACAGCAGGATGGACCCTCACCCATGTCCAGATCAGGCACCACATACCAAGGCCGGAGGTGAAGAGGAGCTGCCGGACACCGTGCCGCACTGAGGGTGCAAGGGTGAGGCTGACAAAGGCCTTGACATTCAGTTTGTCCACCAAGCTCAGCCACGAGTCCTGCTGGGGCTGCAGTGGGTCCGAGGGCAGCGTGTCTGGGTGGGGGGCAAAACTAGCATCAGTGGGACAAATATCCCATACTGGGGCTAACCCTGGTGTCCACCCCAGCTGCAAAACACTGTGCCCACCCTGACACCCATGAGATGGAGAGGGTGATGCAGGTGCTTACAGAGAGAGATTTAAAATTATAGATAAATGTATAAAAAATACCCCAGGCAGCCCCATCCCCATTCCCCAATTTCAGGCCATTAGTCACCACAGCAACAGCAGGGAAGGGGGAACAGAGCCTGTGCATCAGCCATGACGCGTGCCAGGGAGAGCACACGTGTGCAAACCAACACACACGAGGGTGCAAACACTCCCACGGCACCTGGACACACAGCAGCAGGCATGAAGTGAGGATGGACACAGGCACACAAGTGTGCAAGGCTGTGCCAAGTGTGCCCACGTGTGTGCTGGGTGTGTGCAGGCACTAACCTGGCTGGCACACGCCTCATGTGCACGCCAACACCGACACATGCAAGGAGCCCCATGTGCACGTGTAGGGATGGACACTTGTGCAAACACATGTGTAAGTGTGTGTGCGCACAGGAGGCATGGGACAGACACAACTCACTGATGTCCCCCATATGAGCCAAGCCCAATGTGCCACACATGTGCCCAGAACACTGACATTCCCCAGCCATCAACTGGGCAGCAGTGCCAACCCAAGAAGCCGGGGAGTCCCCTGGCACCAGAGCAAAGTGCAGAGGCCACTGGAACAGGAGACAGTGCAGATCCTCACCCAAGTCCTGCAGCTCCACATGGCCCAGGACATAGAGGCCGCTCTTCTTGAGGTCATTGACAAAGTCGATGAGGCGGGCGCTGCCTCTCGGGTTCTGCACCATCAGCAGCATCTGTGGGCGCCAGAACTTCACATGGTCCTTCCGCACATCCAGCATCAGCAGGTACTTCCGCACCTGGAGGATGGAGGGAGGAAAACAGGTGAAGAATCCTTTCTGTTTCACCAAACCACCCCCTGGGGATGCCGGTCCTGAGGACATACTGCCCAGGATACAGCTGAGCTGCCACGGGGACACCAGCTTTCCACCCCACAAGGAGACAACAGGAGGACAGGGCTTACCTGATGAAAGATGAGGGCCTGGCTGATGTAGCCCCAGGTGCTGCTGGGTGAAAGGTAGTGAAGGGCAAGGAGGAGGACGAGGAGGAAGCCCAGGCTCGCTGAGGCCGACACAGGGCTGATGAGGAACATCATGACGCAGCAGCCTGCGATGCCCAGCAGGCACGTGTGCCAGGTGAAGTACCGGAAAGTGGGCCTGCAGCAGGGAGGAAGGGACACCTGCTATCATGTGGTGCCCACGCTGCCCATAGGGAGGGCACAGCAAGGGGAGCTATGCCAAAGGGCCACACCATCCACCCCCTGTGGTTCCACTGTGCCAACCCAGGGCATGTCGGGCACCCCATGCGCCTGCAGAAGTTATGGAGGGGAGATGGTATCTCCCAGGGCACCGGGCAGCCTGTTGCTTCCAGGCCTGGGCAAACAGGGCAGTGATGGCCACGGGGCTGGCACTGTCCTGGCACACCCAGGTAGTATTGGGCAGAGCATGGCAGCGCTGGCAGCCATGGTGCCCGCTCATTCTAGTGTAGGGAGGTGGAGGCAGGGAGGCGAGAAGCTGTTATTTTCTCTAATTGCTGTTTTTCCTGAAAGGTAATTAAAATCCTTTTCCGCTGTGCTTGATGGAGACCTCAGTGAGGGGAGGGGGGAGGCACCAGATGTGGGGTGGGCCAGGGGCCTGTTGCTACCCATCCCAGCAGGCTCCCCCAGGCACCAATCCTGTCCCACTCCGTGCCAAGTCAAGGAAGCAACTGGGCAGGGTGGATGTGGGCCAAAGCCACAGCCTGGCACAGGAATCAGCTCTCCCTGGGGAATGGAGCCTTTGGGAGACTCCCAGGCAGTGCCAACCAGCCCTACCTGTGCAACACCTCTGCCCACCTGGGGGACTCTCCCTGCCGTGGAGTCAGCATCCTGCACTGAGGGCAGTGGGCATCACCCAGAAGGGAGATCAGACTCCCCCCAGCCACTTCCTGCACCCCAGATTTGGGCAGCCTTACCAGCCCAGCCTCACACCAGAGCACCCCACACCCTGCACCCCAGGCTGGGGCTGCCTGCCACACATACTCCTTCCTCCTGGAAGATATTTTCTCCTTCCACCAAGAATCCCCCTCCTTCCCTCCCCCTTCTCCGTTAGTTTAATTAGCGCTAATGGAAAGTGGGCTCCATCACTGCTTGGCAAACTGCCCGGGGGATGCCGGCCGGGCAGAGGCTATAAATTACCTCTGGAAAGCCTGAGTGGAGGGGGCGGGTGGTACCCAGTGGTGCTGGATTTATCTGTACCCACTCAGCAAAGGAGTGCCAGTGCACAAGAACCGTGCCAAGCCAGTGCCATTCCAGGACCTGTCCCCTTCTCCCTCCCCAGGGATAGGAGTGTCTCTGCCCCTCTAATGCCTAGGAGAGGGGTGTTCAGCATCTCTGCCCACCATCTCATCATAAATCTCAGGCACATAATCACAGGCAGGGGAATCACAGATAGAAGAATGGAGGGATGGGTGCCTGCCAAGCATCTCAGCACAGCCTCTCTACCCTGTGCCAGTGGGTACCTGAAGTTGGGAGCCGACGCCCATTCCAACGCCAGGCAGGCCAGGTTGACAGTGGCATAAACCAGGAGGAAGAAGATTGTCACGACACTTGCGATGGTGTTGAGCTTCCCAGAAAAGAGTACAACCTGCAGAGAGCACAGGGTGAGTGCATACCCTGGGATGGCACATCAGGCATGTGCCCAAGCCATCCCTGTCCACTTGGGGTGTATCCCAGGGGTAGGACGGGTAAGGGTACAAACAGGAATCCTTTCCCTTTTTGTGATTTATCCTTAATTTATGGGATACCTCCCACCTCAGGGAGGGATGGGCACAACTGCAGCAGAACACCCAGGGCAGAGGGGCTGGGGAAAGAATCCCAAGGGCAGGGGTATGTGCCACGCTCCACAACATCCAGCCCAGGTGACAACCAATCTTCACTCAGTGAAGCAAGGAAAGAAGCAGTGCTGACAAACTCACCTGCACCACCAGCCAGGAGAGGATCACTGCCATCACTGGGTTCCCACTGGCAGATGTCTTCTTGGCCGGTGCCAGCGCCCGGCCTGCAAGGCAGAGCAGGGAGGTTGGGCTGGGACACCCCAGTAGGCAGCCACAGGTTCAACCACCAGCCAGGAGTCCCGTCCCCACCCTGAGTGCTGGGGTGGGGGCAAATCCCAGGGCATGCAGGTGACCCAAATGGCCACACATCAACCCACAAACCATCACCTCCACACCAAGGGAGTTCCCTCGTGTCAGGGCCGGTCCCCAGCACGGACAACCTGCTGAGTGGGCTCCAACAAGTGCCAGGGCACTCTGGGCACTCACCAAAGAGATCATCCCGGGCGAGAGCGTACAGGATGCGGGATGCCCCAATGAGGTTGCTCATGGCTGCAGAGAGAGTGGCAGCATAGATGCCCACAGTGACCAGCGGTGGGAAGATACTGATGTCACGCAAGAAGCCATAGTCTTTCTGCAGGAGGATCCTGCAGAGGGACACAGACACACTGGCATCTGTCTCGGCCCAGGCCAGCATGCCCTGGCACCAGGCACACCCTGGCATGCGGATAGGTGGCCGTACCTGTTGCAGGTGGCACACATGAGAAAAGCCAGCAGATTGTAGACGAGGTAGGTGAAGAGCACAGCAGAGATAGTGCCCCGGGGGATGGAGTAGCTCGGGCGCTTCAGGTCCCCTGTGGGCAGGAGCAGGCAGCATTAGTGTCCATAGACACAGCACACCCATGATGTCTCCCAGCCTCAACTCCTGTTCCCAGTGCCACCCTGCCAGGCATCTCCTGTCCATACCTGACATGTTGGAACCTGCCATGATGCCTGTGCAGCCGTTGAACATCACTGCGAACACAGAGCTGAAGCTCATCATCTGCCCAGTGGTGTAGTCCACCTCATACCGACCTGCAGGACACATGGGCAGGGGCTGTGACAGGCTGCCCAAGGTGGCACAGCCCCACCACAGGCCCTCTCCTCCATATCCCCACATAAAGTACAGGAGGAACCACCCCACAGCACCTGCTTTGTTCCTACAAGCTGCCCCCACCCTCCAGCAAGCCCCATGTGATGTGGCAGTGCCAGTGGGCACAGCAGGCAGGGTGGGGGAAGCCTCTCCTCACCACCCAGGTTGTCTCGCAGGGTGTTGAGGGAGAAGCCAGTGAAGAAGCCGTTATCAGTCTCAGTGCCATTGACGCTGGGCAGGCGGATGGGCACCTTCAGGGGCCGTGTGGCAAAGAAGCTAACAAGGATGGTGCCCAGGACAGCTGCGACGATGAGGAAGATGAGGAAGGTGGCCTTGGCATAGATGGAGGCACCCACGAGGCACACAAGGAGGCAGAGTGCCAGCAGCACGGTGCCGTAGAGCAGCTCGTACCAGTAGCTCTGGGGCAGGACGTGGACGCCTGTGCCCACTTCTTGCCCTGGGCAGAGACAAGTCAGGATCAGCAAGGCTTGGAGGGGGCATCACTGGGAGCTGAGAACAACCAGCGTTGTGCCAGGCATGATGGGCACCAACTCACTGGCCAGAGGACCAGGTGAGCCACGGCTGGCTACCCTGGGCATGGTGCTTGGCATGCCTGGCACAGCATTAGGGCTGCTCAGGTAAGGGACACCTGCTGTCCCCTGCCACCACGCAGGGCAGTACTCACCAGGCGGGATCCCAAAGCTGTCCACCACTGCCTCCACCAGCCCCAGCACATAGAGGGCACTGCCACACACATTGGCCAGAAAAAACATGATGCCAATGCTGCCCCCAAACTCTGGGCCCAAGGCACGGCTGATCATATCTTGCTCGAGTCAAGGGAAGATGTCAGCAGCACAAACCACCATCACATGCTCCCACCCCTCTCTCCCACGCCAACAGGGTCTCAGCCTCAGCATGGCACCCCAAGGCCACTGGGTAGTCACTCAGCTTTGTCCCACATGCCCTGTCCCAGCAGCACCTACAGCAAAGGATACAGTAGGCTCCTCCAGCATCCAGTGCCCCGTTGGTGGCAATGGCACACACAGACAGCACCGTCATGCCAATGATGAAATATGCCACTGCGAACATGGCCAGGGCCTGGTACAACCCAGCATGACCCACCACGAACCCTGCCGAGGATGGGAGAGGCCAGTATGCCCATTAGCTGAGCACGGACAACCTTAGAACAGAGTCCCTGGGCACTGCCACCACACAGACCCCACCCCACCGAGGCATGCGGCCACTCCCACCTCTGTGCCCACAGCTTCCCCCAGGACCTGCCAGCCCCCTCCGTTCCAGGATGAGGATGCTCCCACCTCCCACATACAGCAGCACCCACCAGTGCCCCCTTCCCTCAAAGTATCTCCATCTTCCACCCGTGTCTGGCCCAGGTGTGCCCAAAAATCAAACAAACAGGGAAGGGGCTCTGCTGCTGGGGCACTCATGCCCTTCTGCCACCCTTGTTCCCCAGGGTGGGGAGTCAGGGATCCCATTGCTGCCCCGCTTGCCTACAACACAGCAGGAAGTAGAAGCAGTCCGAGTGTCCCAGCCAGCCAGGGCACCGCTCCTAGGGGAGTGGGGGAGTGGGTGGGTGTTCCCGAAGAGAGGGGACCCAGAGCCCGCCCGGCCGTGCCCGGGGTGACGGGAGCGATCCCGGATGGCGACACTGCGGCCGGAAGGGGATGCCCGCGGCTGTGGGCGATGCCCTATCTCAGCCACAAGCCAGGCCGCGGATGTGCCCGCGGGAGAGGCAAGGGGGGGTGACCGGGGCAGCGGCACCGCAAGGAGCCCTTGGGGCGACAGGCGGGGTTTAGGGGCACCCGCTGTGGTCCCCAGAGAGCCGAAGGGCATCCGAGTACCAAATGCAAGGGTGAGTGGGGGTGTTGGTGGAAATGAAGGGATGCCCCAAAAGCACTGTGGGCATAAGTAGGAGGGGCTGCTAATCCAGATCTGGGGAGCGTGTGAGGTGTGGGGGGAGGGGGGGAGCTGACAGGGAGAGCCTTGGCCCTCCGGAGTGGGGAAGTTCCTCTTCTGGCAGCTTTCTTTCCCCTCCACCCGACGCCTCCCCTACAGCCCCGCGGTCCCCGGGGTAACACAGCCCCGAGCGGGGGGGGGGCAGCTCAGGCAGGGAGACGCCGGTGCCCGCTGTGGGGCTGGGGAAGTCAGAGCCTGTATGAAGACCCCAAGCAGGGGAGTGGGAACGGGGTGAATGATGACAGGGGAGCGCCGTGCCCCCAGCTTGGGGGGTCTCCCAGACAGGGTAATGCTCTCAAGGCCCCCCATGGCCCAGCAGGGCCCCCGGGCACGCAGCCAGCTCCCGCCCTGGGCTTTCCGTGGGCGGAAAGCGAAAGAGGAAAAGCTTTTCCCGTTCCCGGACCAGGGCAAACATTGCCTGCCCCGGGTCATGCTGGGGCACCTGTCCCCTCCAGGGCCCCCCAAAAGGCTGCCAGCTGCCCCAGTCCATGCCCATCCTGCCCCCTACGTCTCCCAGGGGTCACAGCAACAGACTCATAACCCAAACTGGGGGCAGACTAGGAAATAATGTGTGCTCTTTGCACACACACAGAGGGGCAGCTGAGTATCTGCTGGGGGACACCAGGGTTCTGCCATTGGGACACTGGGTGGCATGCGGGAGAAAACTGGGGTGCTGGAGCCTGGCACTGGAGGATGCCTGGGAAGCAGCAGGGTCCCAGCTCTAGGGGACATGAGGGCACTTGAATCCCGTTTAGGGAAGGCACAGAAGTCCTACTCCAGGAACACCAGGGTTTTGAACTAGGGTCCCCTACACGGTGCGGCCGGGGCCGAACACCTAGGGCCTGTCGCCCCTAGGGTCCCTAAGGTCCTAACTGGGTTCCTGTCCTGCAGGTTCTTGTCCCTGGGTCGTGAGACCCGAGCCCCCAGCCCAGTGGGGTCAGGTGGGGACACACAGCACTGGGACCCCAGCCCGGAACTGAGCAGGCAGGGGAAGGGCACGGGGGCCCCCGACTGTGGGCACTGGGGTACGCACGGGAGGGGAGCACTGGCACTGCAACGGCGGCTCAGGAGAGGGCACTGGGAGGGCACTGGCGACCCAGATTGGGTGGCTCGGGGCTCCTGAGGCGGGGGCCCCGGGATTAGACGGCAGCCGGGCTGGGGGTACCCAGGCAGAGCTGGTGACTCCAGGGGGGTCCCCGGGCCGCGGCCGGGAGCGGGGGGCGCCCCGGGGGCGGCGGCACTCACCGAGGCGCAGGAAGAGGACGACGCTGAACATGGAGAGCAGCGTGGGCACCACAACGCCCAGGAATGTGGGCAGCTTGCGGGGGGTGGCGGCGGCCCGGCCGCGCTCCCGGCCCCGCTCCTCCTCAGCCGAGCCGCCGCACAGGCGGTACGTGAGCAGCGCGCTCCGCTCCGAGCTCGCCATGCCCGGCTCGGCTCGGGCCCCACCGGTCCCGAAAAGCGCCCGACCACGGCCACGGCCCCGGCCCCGGC